>JXCR01084780.1:63551-103750 GCA_002079205.1 Phalaenopsis hybrid cultivar | reverse complement strand
TTTTACCAGACATTAAGAAGGTTGCATGGACCTGCTCCCTACTCTTAACCTGGTAAATACCTTAGGGATCTATTAAACTTAATATGTTCTACTTAATAATATTATCCTTAAAATTTAAGGACCCCCAATACACAACATAGAGTTAGGAAGGTTTCCAAAACTTTACTTTTTCAGCTCTATATACATAAATGCTCTGACATGCATTTTGAGTTTCAGGTGGTGAAACGAGAAGACTCGACAGGTACGTTTTTACAGTTTTTCAGCATTGTTTTTCTTATACTTTCATACTGTACTTTTATACANATTGTCCTAAATTTCATTTAATAACACTTTCCATTTAATTTAATGTACACCTAACTGATGTGCTGTAGAAGAGAACAAAATTCCACTGAAAAAGGCATGCAGTGACAGATGCGTTTAAGGAACCGCTGTGATGCTTTTAAAAAAAATGTTAATAATATAATCATTTACACATTAATACAAACCAAGCTACTAAAACATTACTTTGCTATCTACATTTCATTCCTTATCCCGTGAGCTGCAATGAAGGCAGAACAAGCTGAGGGGTGACAGCTAAGTCTGAAGATAAGAGTTCACTTTTGGGGAAGAAATGTAGATTTTATCATGATTTTTAATGATTCGATTTTATTTTACAGCTTGGCAGGGTTAATGTCTTTTATAAGGGTTCATGTCCTTAATAATTGTTTTGAGGTCAAAATATTACTTGAGTTCAATTTGATATGAATTTGAATTGGTAACTTAGGAAATGGGTACATGTTGAAGGAATGACTTTTAATTGGTGATATTTAAAAGATCAAGATTTATCGGTGACGAATCCAAAGAAATTCATTTCAAAGATCAAATATTTGTTGTATAATACTCATCTCTAATATAAAATATTAATCATTCATAGGCCTGATGATTATTAATGGCAGCGATTATATTGGACCGTCATGTGTATGTTAGTAGAAATTTCTTAATCTCTACAATATTAACAGTATCTGATGTGTTTAATAAGCCTAATAAAAGTACATGTTCACCTGTTAAAAAAAATTATATGTTATTTTCATTTTGTACTGGTCCTACGGCTTGCCATACATTTAACAACTCACATGGCCTTTTACATGTTGCATATTTATGCCTTTATTGTTGGATTAACGCAAATTAATGATAGCATGCGTGGAAAAATATGCTAAATAAACTTTAAAGGCTTATGATACGAATGCTAAGAAAGAAATACTATAAAAGATCATGTCATAGTGGTTAAATTGGTAGATTATGATGACTTGCATAAGGAGACAAAAAATTTCTTTTTAAATGAGCCATTATAAGGACCAAAATGGTGTACGTAACTCCTGATAGCTGCCAGGTCGGAGCAGTCAAACTTTTATGGAGAGACTGTTGATAACTATTTACGTTGGAGCAAAATTTAACTCTTATTAAAGTTATCAATAGATAGACGGGCAAAAGTGATGTACATATAATATCTAATATACCAAAACATAGACAAACATTATATGACAATTATAAGACTATAACAAGTGGAAATAAGATTATAAAATAAAAATAAAGGAAATAGTTCAACACCAACAAATGACTGTTATAGTGCATTAAATAATTGGACTGACAATTGTATTTCATTTCCTTGCAGTGATGATTGTAACCTTCGTTTATTTAATTTTTAAAGAACATCTTAATTTAAGTTTTATTGCACTGAAAAAGCTACGTCTAATAATATCAATATTCAAACTAGTTCAAAAAATTAACATGAATATTATCATATTATTTTTGTATTTTGACTCAGTATTAGAAATTCTTTTCTCGCTGACCTTATTAGATCATTAGATGTTATATAATTATTTTTTTAGGTAAGAGATAGAAGCAAGTTGGGTCATAGAATGAAGCAGCTAGGGTCATAGTAAAGTGATCAAGTTTTATCCTTCAACTTAATATTTGGCGTATAATTTTAGATACATTAAAAAAACCAAAAAAATATATGATACAAATTAAAGACTTATGATATGTTTTGATTATCTATAAAATTTATTAGCACGATTTGTTTTAAAAAATTAATTGTGAACAAATAAAAATAAATGGTTATGATGAATCTATTTTATATCATGAAATATTTAAATATTTTGTGACAATCTATGCAAACAAGTACATATCCACTCAATGTTAATTAGTACAAGTCAAAATATATGTTGATGAGGAATGTCGAGCTGCATTGCCCGCCTCTGCTATGTTCATGCTAGACTAGAAGGTAATCAAATAGTTTGAGAAAATCAAGACAAAAAATGTAGTTTGTTTGCCCTTGTAAGAAAATGTAGACCTTTGGAATACTATTTTTATCATAACGTTCTACACATATTTTAGCAAGTCAAAAAAAGATTTATTTTAAGATTTGATTTAAAATTAAAAAAAAATTGCTTCACTCAGTTCGACTGGTGTAACACTATCTCTATATTTTGAAAATAAAAATGAATAAACAAAAGAAGATAAAAATAGAATCATGTAAGCTACAGTTTTAATAAGTATTTCCACCATTATTCATTTTTTTTAATCACCTAATCCTAAGATCGCCTTCATTGATAACATTTTCAAGAATATAAACAAATTTGTCAATAGTCTTTGGAAGTCATGATCAGCCATTCAATAAGCACAAACATTTAAATTTTTCTCTCATAATTGTGTTAAACATGTGTTGGACATGGACACTCGCATTGAATTTCATATTTAAACTAATTTATTTTAATCCAAAATTAGAGTCGAAATACAACCAAGCATACACCAACAACGCAAGAAAACATGATGACATGAAATGAGACACCAAGAATTTTCATATTGTATCAAATTTGATAAAGTCCAGTTTCATTCAACTCCTAAAATACTGATCTCAAGTTATGTACCTCTTATTTATTCTTGTTCTGATTATTTCCTGCGCAAGCGGGATTATTAAAATCCGATTAGATAGCTTCTTAAAATCTCAATTAAGTATTTTTTTATTTATTGTTCACTCAGTATTTTTTTATCAAGTCTTTTTTTTCTTTTTACCATTGTCTAGTTTGTAATTCCTTCAACTTGTCTCCTAATGAAAAAGATTGATGATATTTGCGGTTTCATTATGAGGATTCATTAAGGCACTAGTTGCATGCGTGCAATTTTCTCCACATACCATCTCCTTTGTGACATTATCATTTCCATTATGACTTCATTGTCATCATACTGCATTCTCATCAAGACATTGTCAATCGTACTCAGAGACCTTTGCTTTGAACATTTTCTGCTATTATCAATTGCCCTTCTTCCCTCCTTTTTCTTTTAGTGCAGGTTTATTTTTCACTCCCTTAATTATAATAATAAAATCTATAATATATTATTAAATTATTTTGTTCTTTTTTAATTCTCTTTAAAAAATTTTATTTTATCTTATACTCGAAATTATGCATTAAATCTTCATATCTTGTTTAATCATCTATTTTCTATTTTAAAAAATATAAGAAGTATACATTTCTGATGTTATTTTTTAAATTGAAATGTTCAATGTGCCATACCACGGGTACGGAAGGCAGTAACACCCCAACAACGCAGATTATGATGAAATAAAAGAAATATACTTGTATTTTAAAAAAAAAGACTTGCAGGCAAATAAAAAAAGAAATATAAATTTTCTTAATACTGAAAAATTCACTTATACAACTTGACTGAAAAATAGAAAATTAGCTTAATCGAAACAAAATTAATAACATGAAACAACTACCCAAACTCAACGAAGAAAAGTACAATAGCTAAAACAAATTCTAAGAAAAAATACCAAAACCGGGAAACTAAAATCGAATAGCTTGTACTGGTGGAGAAGATCCTACTGGTAACTGAATAGAGCTTGTTATGCAAAAATATCAACAATGAGTTTGACAAACTCAGTAAATAACATCTATCTATTAAAGCATAAACGACAAGAAAAATTTGGCATGCAGTAGCGACAAGTAAGGAAGAATCACTAAGTGCATATATAACACTGAAAAACCAATAACAGAGGTAATTATCAAATATGCATATCATACGAAATATGCAATCATTTTCAATCAAATTTCTTACCATTAAACTTTCATTTATATTTATATTTATATTTAGTATGTTTTAACATACACTCTTAAATTGGGAGTGTCAAATACCAACCCAAGGAAACCCGACGATTTTTTTATAGAGTCGTCACTTTGTGGGCCCGTCGACTCCGGCTAGTCAAAATCCAAATAGAATCTACATACCTACATGCCATCTCACACAAGCATGTCAATTTGTTTTCCCGGATATAATACGTAAAAAGTATGTAATTTTACAGGCTTGTGATATGATGTTAATCCATATGCAGGCCCATAAAATGCAAGAAAAGAAAAATACTATAACTGGAGGATTATTCAAATATGCAGCAATATATTAAGGCAGTTGATAATTTCATCAAGAACAATAAAGTAGTAGGGTTTTAAGAAGTGCAATATCATAATTGAAGTAGCAAGGGCGGGACTGACAAAACATAAACAATATATGTAATTCTACTACAATTAACCAGAAATAACGCTCTAACTAGGAAATGTACGTTTATCATTCAATAAACAACAGTTACTTACCTTGAGATACCAATCACGGTATTTTTATGAATTCAACGATTCAAATATGGATCATACACCAATTGGAAAAGCAAATTATAAATTATTATGAGAATAAATTTATTTATTCATTAAATTAGTTGTCACCTAATCGATAATTATAAATGTTATTATTCTTGTTATAAGATTTTTAAAAGAAAGAAATTGTGCATGTTAGCCTAATAACATACTTATAATAATATAGTCATTCATTTTAATTTGTTGAGAAAAAATTAAATTTTGAAATAACCTAATAAACAATCACAAAAACATCCCTTAATCTCACTTCTTAAATCTTTGTCCCCCTCTGTTATGCCTTAAATCCTGATTTAGAAATCCTTTGTGAGGTGGATTTTACGGGATTCAGCTCTCTCACGTCTAGCTTCACTCCCAAAAGTGTCGCAAGCTTCGGTCACGAAGGTGATCGTTACCAAGTAATTATTGAGTTTCTGGAAACTTTGTTCACAAGCATTGCACCATTCAAACTTAATAGTCTTCTGTGTCAACTTTGATAAAGGTGTGGCAATGCGAGAGAAACCTTCAATAAATCTCTGATAGTATCCAGCTAATCTGAGAAAATTACGAATCTCGATGACATTGTTCGGCCTCAGTTAATCCATTATTGTCTTAATCTTAGCAGGATCCACAAAAATTCTAGCTCCACTAAAAATGTGTCCCAAAAATGTCACTGCTCGAAGCAAAAATTCACACTTAGATAATTTGGCATAAAGTTTATTCTCACGAAGAGTATTCAGTGCTACTCTAAGGTGTTGGGTGTGCTCCTCTTCATTCTTAGAGTAGACCAAAATATCATCGATGAATATAATAACGAATCAAACCAAGGCATAAAAACTCTGTTCATCAAATCCATAAAGGCAACGGGGACATTAGTTAAACCAAATAATATCACTAATAATTCATAGTGTCCATATTGAAATCGAAAAGCAGTCTTTGAAACATCTTCATCATTGCCCTTCAACTGATGGTAGTCTGATCGGAGGTCAATCTTGAAAAATATCGAAAATCCTTATAGTTCATCGAACAAATCATCTATACGAGGCAGTGGGTACTTGTTCTTCATGGTGACCTTATTTAATTCTCAGTAGTCCATACACAACCGCATGCTTCCATCTTTCTTCCTTACGAATAGAACTGGTGCTCCCCAAGATGAAACGCTGGGCTGGATGACTCCTTAATCAAGCAATTCTAGCAACTGGATTTTGAGTTCTTGGAGTTCTACAGTGGCCATCAGATATGGCACTTTAGAAATTGGAGTGGTCCCCGGAAGTACATATATGGTAAACTCGATCTCACGATCCAGTGGTAAGCCAAGCACTTCACGAAATGACTCCGCAAATTCTCGAACCACTGGGACACTATCTTAGGTAACATTGGATTTCTCAAAATCTAACACATGAGCAAAATAGTCAGCCACCCATGGGATATCAATTTATAAACCTTAATTGCCAAAATTAGACAAAAAATGACTCCTCTACTACTCTTGAAACAAATGATAAGTGAGCCAGGTATGCAGAAATTTACCCATCTCTTATGACAATTGATAATTGCATGATATGTGAATAGCTAGTCTATACCCAAGATTACATCAATTTCAGCTAATGGGGATGCTATGAGAGAAGCAAGCATATGCATGTCATTTATGATAATGTCACAATCACGAATACACTAAGTATCAATCATAGGTGATCCAGATGGTAAAGTGATTGATACAGATGTTTGTAATGGAGAAATCAATGCATTGGATGCAAATTTGTTTGATATGAATGAATGAGTTGCCCATGAGTCACAAAATACTCTTGTCGGTTGCTTTAAAATAAGGATGATACATGTCACCACATCAAGAGTTTCTCGAGCCTTTTCTTGCATCATAACAAATGCTCGCGATGGAATCGCATGTCTGGGTTGCTCCGAAGCTTAAGCTCGTTGACGTCAGTACTGCAACATTGAGGATTGTTGATACATCAGTCGTAGTTGTTGAGGTTGTTGGTACTGTGGTGCAAGAGAAAACTGTTGATATGGTTAAGATGCCACAATTTTTTTTAGTTGTTGATGTTGATGCTGAAAATGATTATACTTTGCTTGACCTTTTTATGATGCTACTGAAATTGTCCTCCATTTGACTTATGCCACTTACTATTATGATGACACTTGGAATTATTTTCTTGGGTGTTTGTCCCTTACAGCTGACCTCCTTAGCTTTATGATCGGTGCTATACCAAGTGAAGCATTTACCGACAATCAACTTACGAGTCCCAGAATATCATTTCCCGCAACGAACGCATTGAGGATTTGTTTTTTGGCTTCTGCGCTTGGTTATTTTGATTCTCAGTTGCTTCTTTTGGGAACTCCAATTGGCTTTTGTATTAGAATTCTTCTGCTTCCCAACATGTTTTTCCTCGCAAACGTTGATTTTCATCTCATGAATAGATCGATCCACTAGTTCGTTGTAATTCATGCATTTAACCGCAAATCAGCACCTCTGAACGTCCTCTCTCAAGCCAACCAGTAGATGATAGACCTTTTGATCTTCATGTTGATTAATTGATGTGATGAAACGAAAGATCCTGGCAACTTGCGTACCGTTGAATGGCCTTCATCCCTTGCTCCAGCTTTCTTAAGTCATTCATGAGCTTGGCCCGGTCTGCAGAAAGGAAATACTGTTTCAGGAATATTCTCTCAAAATCTGCCCAAGATACTACCACATAAGTCTAAAAATGTTGTGACAGTGACTTTCATACCAATCATGGGCTTCAGGAAATATTATTCCTTGAAGTCTCTTCTCAATATAATGGAGCCGTGCATCAGACTAGATCAAGCCCACCGTGCCATTAAAGGTAGGAGGATGTGTTTTCAAAAACTGATCCATCGCTCGATCCATAGTGCTCGAGTTGGTCATTGTCATTGGTTGATTGGGTTGAGTCTCCATGGCAGCCACGAGTAGAACTAGTTGAATGACTTGTATTGTTGGTTAAACGGCTTGCTGGATGGCTTGGACCGCCTGTGCAATTTGGGTTGCAGAGTTAGCTTGCAATGTTTGAGTATGTTATCACCTCCACGATAGTCGCCAAGTTGAGACTTTGTGCTCCAGCTGTCTCGGTGGTTTCAGTTGGATCAGCATGACGGCGATTAGGGGAGCGGAAACCTCCTCAGAACAGGCACCTCACTTATAGTAGATCACTGAACTCCTATCCACGAGCGGTCGCAGCGCCTCTCTTTGTCAGATGGAATAACTGACTTATAAGGATAACCTATCCCCTACCTAATTCTAAGAAGTCAAAGGAAATAAGATGCAACTCAAAGAAGGTTAAATAAAAAACACAGGCTCTAATATCACTCAGTCACACCCTGAGTCCAGAAGGCGGTACAACCCGGCAACACAAGGCAAGAAGAAATGAAATAAACCTGTTTTGTATTTTCAAAGAAAGACTTACATGCAAATAAAGAAGAAAATGAAAATTTTATTAACACTGAAAAGTTCACTGATACAACTCAACTATAAATAGAAAACTAGCTTAATTAAAACAAAAATGATAATATGAAACAACTACCCATATCCAACAAGGAAAATCACAATAGTTAAAACAAATACTGAGAAAAAATAACAAAACTAAGAAACTAAAACTGAATAGCTTGCTCTGGTGGAGACGGTCCTACTAGTGACTGAATATAACATGTTATTAAAAAATATCAACAATAAGTTTGATAAACTCAATAAATAGCATATATCTATTAAAGCATGAGCGGCAAGGGAAATGGGGCATACAGTAGCAACAAGGAATAGTTATTAGGTGCATATGCAACACTGTAAGACCGATAAAAGGGGTAAATATCGGATATGCATATCATACAAAACATGCAATCATTTTTAATTAAATTTCTTATCATTAAATGTTCATTTTTATTTTTATTTATATTTATTTGGTTTTATTAGACACCCTAAAATTGGTTTTAACAAATATCAATTATAGAGTCATCACTCTGTAGGCCCGTCTGCCCGACGAGCCAAATTCCAAAAAAATTCTACTAACCGGCATATTATCACACACGAGCATGCCAATTTGTTTTCTCATATATAATAGGTAAGAAGTATGCAATTTTACAGGCTTGTGATATGACGTGAATCTACATATAGGTTCATAAAATGCAAGAAAAAAACAACACTATAACTGCAAGATTATTCAAATATATAGCAATATATTAAGACAGTAGATAATTTCATCATGAACAACAAAGTAGGTTTGTAACAAGTGCAATATCATAATTAAAGTAGCAAGAGCGGGACTGATAAAACAAAAACAATATATGTGCTTCTATTATAATTAACAAGAAATAACGCCCCTAACTAATAAAGATATGTTTATCCTTCAATAAACAATATTTATCTCGAGACGACAATAACGATACTTTTATGAATTCGACGGTTTGAATATGGATCCAACACCAATTGAAAAAAAAATTATAAATTATTACACAAATAAATTTATTCATTCATTAAATTAGGTGCTACCTTATGGATAATTATAAATGTTATTATTCTTGTTACAATATTTTTAAAAGAAAAAATTTGTGCACGTTGGCCTATTAACATACTTATAATAATATAATCTTTCATTTTAGTTTGCTGAGGAAGATGACTTATATTTTGAAATAACCTGATAAACAATCACAAAAACATCTCTTAATCTTAATTATTAAATCTCTGTCCCACTTTGTTTTGCCTTAAATCCCGATTTAGAAATCCCTTGGGAGGTGGATTTTATGGGATCTAGAAGAGCTGTTGCGTGCAAGAGGGATGAAAGCGAGGGTTATCTTCTTCGATGATTTCGGGTGGGAGCGAACGGAAGGAGGAGAAGAAGATGGGAGGTCGGGCCACTTTATACTGCGATCCCACTGTTGCCTTCCATCTAGCTTTACTCGCAATAGTGTTGTAGGTTTCGGTCACGAAGGCGATGGTTTTGGGGCAAAATCGGATAAGCAGAGGGAAGAAGATCGAGAGAAAGAGGGAGATTGGAATGAGGTAAGGGATAGGAGATGTGGAGAATCATTGCCCTTGCCCATGCTCGGCCCTCTCTAAATAGTCGTGGGAGGTGGTAAACAAACGAAGAAAAGGAAAGCGACAAGTGTGAGCAGAAGAAGAAAAAGGAAAGTGCGATTTTGGGAAATCGGTAATGTACAGAGCAACGAAGGAAAGAAGGGAAAAAGGTAATAACATATTTTCGGATCTTACACAATGTCTACATCTTATTGATAGAAATCTTCGTGTTTCTTCTCATCATAAGCATTGCATCAAGAAACAAAATGAGAACAAATTGTTTCTTTTTCTTTTTTTTTTTTAATTGCTATTTCTATTATAAAAAAATTGTCAATAATGAAGCAAAGAAAGTGATGCATTATACCTTAGTGTTAAATTTATTCACATGACTTAGCATGATTTCAATCCTAGTTTAATCTATATTACTTCCTATAATAAGTTGCTATGGCAGGTTGCATTACATTAATTTATTTGTGGTGGTGATGATTGAATTAAAGGCGCTAGAAGATTGGTTGGTATTCCTTCTTATGGCAATCAAAGTTTGTGTTTAAGAAGCATCAAGTTTTATCTATTAGCAATGGAGATTTGATTTATCTTCCTATTGTGATATCGAATGATAAAGTATCCCGATCTATGGTGATTTGATTTCTCTGTTGGCCCCCACCCAGACCCCACGATTTAACCCTCAGTCATCCACAGCATCATATGTTAATTCCATGTTTGTGTTACAATAGGCAGTCAACAACCACAAGAGTGCTAGATAAATCCTTGAGCTCAAAGCTCGGGTCATTATATAGGTGAGCATAGCAATATAACCTAAAAGTAGGTTGCATATTTCAAAAAATAAATTTTCTAAGCCCAACAAAAAGAGGATCCCAATTCCCGATTTCAAATCCAAGAACTTACTGAAAAAAAAATATTGCATTTCCTATCAACAATCAAACTTAACTGTTTGGCTAATATCTCTAAATTTAATAGATTATAGCTTTTTTAGATCAATTGCCTCTATTTCCAACACTGCATTAGCGCCATTTGTCTAGATCCAGTTCAAATTCAGGAATCCATTTAATACTATGTTTGGCATCTGAATTTCAAGTTAATTAATTCCATAGAAGTGAATATGGTTTTGATATGTCAAGAAGATTCTATATCTCACAAAATTTCCAGTTATTCTGTCATACTAATACCCAACTTATTCATAATTGATGAAATGAAATTCATAAACGAACTTAACAACATTCCCATTTCATAATTTAATTTCACTTACGCAACAACATAAGTATCGGACGGGTCTGACAAAATCAAATTCACAAACGACATTCGATTTCATAATTTAGTCCATTTAAGCAATAAGNTATTTTTGTTTTCTCTGCCACTCTTATCTCTATTGAAATCCCATTGTCTTTAATCAAATCCTGCATGAGGTCTTATTTTGTCAGACCCCAACCGACTGCCCCCTTTAAGAATTAACTTCGGTGCGTTAGAAGTGGATGATTCAGTCAAATTAAATTCTCACAAGCACTCGTACTAATTTACAGAATCAAGACATAGTGAGTGATGAAATAGTTTCACTAAATCACTAGAAAAATACTTGATATATTAAATTTCATAATTCATTCATATCTATATATTTAAAAGCGTAAAAAATCATATATTCAAAACATATATATTTATACAGAGCTGCTAAATACAACATAATAAAATTACGTACTTAAAAGACTTTACAAGTTTTCAAAATCATGAAATGAAAGTTGTACAATTCACACTTGGGTACTCACCTTATTTTTTCTGATCATTTCCTGAAAGTCAATAACATAGAGCGAGTTACAACAAGCTTAACAAAATAATCAATACTAAAATAAAATTTTAAAGCTGAAAAATAAACATAAATGCTCATATGTAACTTATATAAATGTCCATGACACATGCCCCAACATACTATAATCATATAAACTTGTAAAAAAAAAGACATGTAATGCAATAAATTATGATGACTATATAAAATATGTATATCATCTATTCATATATAATTATAAATAGATTGATAAGATTCATCAATTTAATCATAGTAATGCCACTTATAATTGTATAGATCTCAACTATTTTTACGTATTGTCATATCATTGGGTCGTCACTCATCACTAAGGTTACATTTGTCACTACCTGACCTAAGTCTTGGAATCAATCAAGACGACAACAATGGTTAGACGGTGAAAATAATTTTCTTATATTGTTATTCTATAACCAACAGTTTAACATTCAAATCTTTAAGAAAAATCCATTAAAAAGGACAATTAAAATTATCAATTAGAATTTTTGTACATTTTTATTTGTTGTTCTCGCCTGTTGTATACATTTTACTATCTTCTATTTATTTTAATAAAGAAATTTAAACCTAAAAGAAATGTTAAAGCAACATAATGAGTTATCGAGAGATAGTTTAGGAGCAATCACCCTTCTAAAGTACAATAACCAAAGGGAAATAATTCAATATGCATGCCGGTCTTTCATATATCTATAAGAAATCTTAGAATATGCTAATCTTTCATAACTCTATAAGAAATTTTTGAATATACTATTGTATGTATCAGTGATTTTTTCTGAATGAAAATACTCAAAACTTCTATATACATTTTCTTTTACTTTACTTTTACTTTATATTATTATACACCCATCTATTTGTTTTGAGGGTCTCCATCAAAACAATTTAACACACCCCTGGTCGATATTGCTCGTCGACTCCCATCGGCACAACTGTTAGTGGTATAAACATCATAATTGTTTAGGGCAAAAAGACCCTTGCCTGCCTCTGACTGATATTATTCCGTCGACACAGTGATTTATTATAATTGTCTGAGGAGGTAAACTATGATATTTTCGCTTATGACTGATATAATCTCGTCAGCATAACAGTTAGTGAACCAACAATCACAATTGTCCGCGGTGCTAGAAAAACTCTGCGCATGGGTATACTGATGTTCTCTATCTGTACCATTAGGAGGTGAATTCCTCCTCTGAACATGCATATACAAGCATCCATATATACTATATTTTCATTTCATCCATCAAAGCACACCTTACTTTCATGTGAGACCTGTATTTATTTACTAAAAATCATGCAACTCTACTAAAATCTAAGGTCATATGATAATCTAAAGATGCACTTTCACTCTAGTTCTGACGGTCAAATAAAGTCAAATTATAACCTGCATTTACATTTAGTCATACAATGAACTAACATATACATCTTTGATAGAATGTAAAGATTGTGCAGTATACTAATATCTTCATAAACTAAACCATCATGCAACTATCAAGACAACAACATTTAACATACATATGTCATGTCTGACAATATAAAAAATATATAAGATTTAATTTCATTATGCAACTATTTAACATGCATATTTTCCTATCTGATAATATGAAGAATCAATAATTTAGATCTTATTGAAAAAAAGCGTAAATAAAACATCAATAAAATCAAACTTACACTTTGAAATAAAGTTAATTATTAAAATTTAAAAATATAATTACTCACTGTAATTCAAACTGATTTTCTTGTTATCGTCTNTATTTTTGTTTTCTCTGCCACTCTTATCTCTATTGAAATCCCATTGTCTTTAATCAAATCCTGCATGAGGTCCTATTTTTTCACACCCCAACCGACTGCCCCCTTTAAGGATTAACTTCGGTGCTTTAGAAGTGGTTGATTCAGTCAAATTAAATTCTCACAAGCACTCATACTAATTTACAGAATCAAGACATAGTGAGTGATGAAATAGTATTTATTTACTAAAAATCATGCAACTCTACTAAAATCTAAGGTCATATGATAATCTAAAGATGCACTTTCACTCTAGTTATGACGGTCAAATAAAGTCAAATTATAACCTGCACTTACATTTAGTCATACAATGAACTAATATATACATCTTTGATAAAATGTAAAGATTGTGCAGTATACTAATATCTTCATAAACTAAACCATCATGCAACTATCAAGACAACAACATTTAACATACATATGTCATGTCTGACAATATAAAAAATATATAAGATTTAATTTCATTATGCAACTATTTAACATGCATATTTTCCTATCTGATAATATGAAGAATCAATAATTTAAATCTTATTGAAATAAAGCGTAAATAAAACATCAATAAAATCAAACTTACACTTTGAAATAAAGTTAATTATTAAAATTTAAAAATATAATTACTCACCGTAATTCAAACTGATTTTTTTGTTATCGTCTTCTGCCGTCTCCTTCAAATTAAGCAACTATAATATACAACATTGTATTTAATAAATTTACCTCGTATTATTTAAGTATAATTCAATTTCCTCATCTTAATTATGAGTTTAAATTCTTAAATCAATACTAATACTAAAAAACTATAATTTAAATTTCTTTTGAAATTTAAATCTAAACTACACAATTTCAAGACTCTTTTATCAATAAGATAAAATTTGCTCTACCTGATTCTCTTATGAGTTACCAGGATCGATTTCCTCCCTCACTCCACGCCTCACCAACTTCTTCTCCTTCCAAGTTGAACTTTTACTGCTTAATTCTTGTTTAGTTAAACAAATTGCTTANTTGAAATTTAAATCTAAACTACACAATTTCAAGACTCTTTTATCAATAAGATAAAATTTGCTCTACCTGATTTCTTATGAGTTACCAGGATTGATTTCCTCCCTCACTCCACGCTTCACCAACTTCTTCTCCTTCCAAGTTGAACTTTTACTGCTTAATTCTTGTTTAGCTAAACACATTGCTTTTATTTTAATACATCATATGTATATTTGATTCAAAAGTTAAATATACTTAAATTCTAACTCATACTCACATAAACACATATAAAACATTATAATAATTAATAATAATAAATATCTCGGTTTATAACTTTTACCTTTCAATCAGCTGCCTTAACCTCATGGACCCATAGACGCGCGAGCTTTGGCTCCCTCTCATTGCACGGAGGCCCTTCTTCCTAGTCCTTCGGCCTCAACTAGGGAAAAAATTGCATACGTAAGACGCACGCAACGATGCGTGCGATATCCAATCGGAAAATGCCACGTAATTTGCGGCGGGCCCACTGCATTAAATAATTTCGCGCGTGACCCGTTACCCGGCCCGTGATGTAACGCGTTTGTACCTTGATTTGTAACTCCGATACACCCTTTCTATATATCCCGCGTTCGGGCTACAGTAACGCAATTGTAACCGGGCTATACTCGCTATGTACCTTTCGCGGTACAGGGCCATGTAATGCGCTCGTAACCGGACTATACCCAAGCTATACCTTCCGCGGCAAACTCCCATGTAATGCGCTTGTAACCGCACTATACATAAGGTATACCTTCCGCGATAAAGACTTATGTTACGCGCTTGTAACCGCGCTATACCCAAGCTACNGAAAAAAATTGCATACGTAAGACGCACGCAACGATGCGTGCGATATCCAATCGGAAAATGCCACGTAATTTGTGGCGGACCCACTGCATTAAATAATTTCGCGCGTGACCCGTTATCCTGCCCGTGATGTAACGCGTTTGTACCCTGATTTGTAACTCCGATATACCCTTTCTATATATCCCGCATTCGGCCTGCAATAACGCGATTGTAATCGGGCTATACTCGCTATGTACATTCTGCGGTATAGGGCCATGTAATGCGCTCGTAATCGGACTATACCCAAGCTATACCTTCCGCGGCAAACTCCCATGTAATGCGCTTGTAACCGCGCTATACATAAGGTATACCTTCCGCGGTAAAGACTTATGTTACGCGCTTGTAACCGCGCTATACCCAAGCTATACCTTTCGTGATAAAGAAATATGTAACGCGACAGTAATTTTTTTTGTAACCCGGTTGTAACCTTTAATATATGCCGCATGTATAACCTTGCTGAAACCTTTATATAACATTGAACCGCGGTTATAATCCTCTTGTAACCTCTTAATTACGAATTGTAACTTTCTTATAACCTAAAAAAATCGTGTTTTATAACCTTGGTGAAAGGTAGAAACCAATACGGTGACTCTTCATTTTCGAAAACAGGCATTCGTGTGTGCTAGGGTTTTCCTTCGTCGCNCTACACCTTTCGTGATAAAGAAATATGTAACGCGACAGTAATTTTTTTTGTAACCCGGTTGTAACCTTTAATTTATGCCGCATGTATAACCTTGCTGAAACCTTTATATAACATTGAATCACGGTTATAATCCTCTTGTAACCTCTTAATTACGAATTGTAACTTTCTTATAACCTAAAAAAATCGTGTTTTATAACCTTGGTGAAAGGTAGAAACCAATACGGTGACTCTTTATTTTCGAAAACAGGCATTCGTGCGTGCTAGGGTTTTCCTTCGTCGTCTTCCTTTCGCAGTAGAGTGTGGATTGCTTTGGCGAAGGAACGCTAAAATGGAAGAGGTAAGCGCCGAGACCACGAAGACTAATTTGGTAGAGACCAATGTCGCGGAGTTGGGAGAGGCTAAGAAACCCGAATGCGAGGAGGCACCGCAAATGGTCAAGGGCGGCCGCAAGGAGGAGTCAAAGAAGAAGAAAGATATTGAATCTAGGTATTTTTTAGGGTTTCATTTCGAATCTGTAAAACTTGGTTATGTTTTAGTTTTAATTTTTAAATTCATCCTTTTATCATCATTTGGATTTTAATTTGATCTTAACCTATTATGATGTATTATTGTAGGTTTTCTAGCGCAAAATCAATGAACTGCAGGTACCGTCCATTTGGAGTACGAGAAGTTTTTGATAAGGTTCGACCATCAGTGGACGAGGAAACATGGAGTAAATTGGAAGCACTGAATTTAGCTCAGTTTTTTGAACTCCCCTCGCACCCTCAAGATCATATTCTGACAATGCACATAATAAATTATTGGAATATTGATCGAATGACATTCCACCTTAGAGGGAAAGAGCTTAAATTTTATGCTGACGAGGTTGCACTCCTGATTGGCATGCCAAATAAAGGTTTCCCTGCATACTGGAGCTTGAAGAGGTACATACATTTATAACTCATGATCAAATTCAATTTTTCTTTTACTAATATAATTAACAACATCTATTAATTAATATGTTGGAGATGTCAATAAGGGTGAAGAAGACCAATTGCGTCATTCACCGTCTGTTAGAGAAGAGACAAAGGATGTAAATAAGGGGGAATCAACAGATTTAGAGCCTACTATAAACGATCTATTATTGTTGATCAACCAACTTTTGATAATAAGGAGGAGATAGAATTTGAGAAGAAAGAGGAGGATCGGGAACAGGTGGAAACACATTATGTTGATGAAAATTATCCTGATAAGGTGTCAAATTTTTTCTTTATGAGTTTGTATAAAGAATTTTAATATTTAAACCATACAATATTATTTCCTTATTTTATAGGTCTGTCAAGCACCACTTGTGGTTGATTTCCTGCTAGAGAATAAATTATGGATTATATGCGGGGAGCAATCGACATTTGCTGTAGCAAATTCACCGACTTGTCAGTGTGCTATGTTTTTAAATTGTTTTAGATGTTCTACTTTTGTATAGATTTGACTTAACATTCATATGTTTGAAATGCAGAGGTGATTTAGTTATTAATATAGGATATGCAGGTTGAATGTTTTGCAATGTTGATGGAAGCTAAAAGATGTCAAGCACCACATTTATATAAATCTTACTTATATGTCTCTCTATGCCACTTGATGATTTTTCTAATTCATTTCTTCTATAACGTACCTTAATACATCTAACACACCAACCTTATTCTTATGTGATATGTCTCTCCTGTTCTAAAACTGTATAAAGTTGAAAATATTAAAGGATTTGTGGAGCACATTACAACCGCAGCTGCTGCGAATACTGAGTTGATTTTACTGCCAATAATAAATAATTAGCATTGGACATTACTAGTTGGGCAATAAATGAGTGTAGATGGAGATTTTACGACTCATTACCAAACAGAATACGTATGAATATCACCGACGCCATTGTAAGTAATTGTGTATAATACTGAGTTGATTTTACGACTCATACTTTTCTTCAAATAATTGTGTAAATTAAACATTTTTGGAATGATGTTGGCCAAGCTTTCTAATTTGATATGAGTAAATGGCCGATACATATGGAATATATTTGAAAGCCTTGGTTTGCTTCACTCTTATTGACACCTCCAACCTATTAATTAATAGATGTTGTTAATTATATTAGTAAATGAAAAATTGTATTTGATCATGAGTTATAAATGTATGTACCTCTTCAGGCTCCTCAACAACTGCCTGTGTTGGTTTACTTTTCTTTTTTTGTTCGAATACCATGTAGGGGGAACTGAGTTGTCGTTTCCTTCTATCATCTCTTACTTTAATCCTTCGAATTAAGCTACCTAGTGGAGACGCTGTGGCCCGTTTCAATGGTAATTCCCTATCAGGTTGTTTTATTGCTTTATGTAAATCTACAATTTCAGCTTTTAATTTTATAATTGCATTCTCTATATTTGTAAGACGATTGTCAATTGTGTCTTTAAAGTATGAATAATTTATGATGATCTCTAAGCAGTGCATGTATTTCTTGAAAACCAATAATAGGAGGACTAATATCTGTATATGTATGAGCATGTGTTGGTTTTGGACCGCTGCGATAAGGAATTATATCAGAAACAAGAATGAATGTAGGAGATTGTGGTTGGGATTGAGTCTCCCGTTGTGAGAGATGTTTTTCGGGGCTGGATGGTTCTTCACGAGCTGGGGCAAGTAATTGATGTCGCTGTCTTTTATTTCAATGAAATAATCATAAACCTGTAAGCCAATAAATAGGCTCAAACTCAATGAAATTATAACGAAATCATAATAAGACTGTATATGGAATAAATAAATAACCAATACACCTCAGCGGCTATCAGTCTCTTAAAGGCTAGTTGTATCTTAACCAAATTCCACTTTACATTAACTGACCACCTCAGAATTCTTTGTCTAATCTCAAGAAGGTATGCTCATAAAATCAGAGCTACATGAAACATAATACAATAATTTACTACAATGCCTAAAATTATGAATATTAATTTTCATGACTTATATGAATAATACAAACCGTTAGAAGGAATATAAAACCAGTAATGTATCCCAACGGCTGATCTTTCTTTATTTTCATGGCACAAATATTGAGTTGTTCGGTCAGTTGTTACATACAGTTGCTGGCCAGTTATAAACTGTAAATGACTGAACATGCTCCAAAAAACACAACTTTTTGACATTCTGAAGTTACTTGAAGGAAAAAGTAAATTTGACATTAAAAATTTAATGAATAATTGTAAAAGGGTATTCAAGGACTATTCTGGTGAATAGTTTAGTAGTGCGGTCTTTAACTGTCGCACATCCATACTAGCTGGCGGGGCATTACTCCAGTATGCAGGGAAACCTCTATTTGGCATGTCAATCAGGAGTGCAACCTCGTCAGCATAAAATTTAAGCTCTTACCCTCTGAGGTGGAATGTCATTCGATCAATATTCCAATAATTTATTATGTGCATTGTCAGAATATGATTTTGAGGGTGCAGGGGAGTTCAAAAAACTGAACTAAATTCAGTGCTTTCAATTTACTCCATGTTTCCTCGTCCACTGATGATCGAACCTTATCAAGGACTTCTCGTACTCCAGATGGACGACACCTGCAGTTCATTGATTTTGCGCTAGAAAACCTACAATAATACATCATAATAGGTTAAGATCAAATTAAAATCCAAATGATCATAAAATGATGAATTTAAAAATTAAAACTAAAACATAACCAAGCTTTACAGATTCGAAATGAAGCTCTAAAAAATACCTAGATTCAATATCTTTCTTATTCTTTGACTCCTTACGACCGCCCTTGACCATTTGCGGTGCCTCCTCGCTTTCAGGTTTCTTAGCCTCTCCCAATTCCGCGACATTGGTCTCTACCAAATTAGTCTTCGTGGTCTCGGCGCTTACCTCTTCCATTTTAGTGTTCCTTCGCTTAAGCAATCCACACTCTACTGTGAAAGGAAGCAACGAAGGAAAACCCTGGCACGCGCGAATGCCTGTTTTCAAAAATGAAAGAGTTACCGTATTGGTTTCTACCTTTTACCAATGTTATAAAACACGATTTTTTGAAGTTATAAGAATGTTACAATCCTAATTAAGAGGTTACATGAGGATTATAACCACAGTTCAACGTTATATAGAGGTTTCAGCCAGGTTACACGCGCAATATATATTAAAGGTTACAACCGTGTTACAAAAAAATTACTGTCGCGCTACATATTTCTTTATCACGAAATGTATAGCTTGGGTACAGCGCGGTTACAAGCGCGTTACATAAGTCTTTACTGCGGAAGGTATACCTTATGTATAACTCAGTTACAAGCGCATTACATGGGAGTTTACCGCGGAAGGTATAACTTGGGTATAGTCCGGTTACATGCGCATTACATGGTTCTGTACCGCAGAAGGTACATGACTAGTATAGTATGGTGACAATTGCGTTATTGCAGGCCGACCGCAGGATATATAGGAAGGGTATATCGGAGTTACAGATCAGGGTACAAACGCATTACATAACGGGCTGAGTAACAATTCACGCGCGGAATTATTTCGATTTATTCTATTTATTTAATGCAGTGGACCCGCCGCAAATTATGCCGGGTCTTCCGATTGGATATCGCACACATCGTTCCGTGCGTCTTACGTAGGCAAATTTTTTCCCTCAACTAGACCCAATAAAACATGTGAGTCTTTTTCCTCTCACAAGAAGGCCTTTCCTTTCTCTGTGCAAGAGCACGACGTCTTTGCTTCTAGATTAGGGCTTGACTTCCTTTTTAACTTTGCCTTCTTCGGTCGTAGCTCGGCGCAGCACACACACGTGCGATCTTCTTTGACCTCCTCTGCGCACGAGCACAACACATCAAGCCGCCCGACCTCCTTCCTCCCGCAAGTGATGTTGCCTACTCGTTCTGCATGCTTCGTCGTCGAAGTATCTTCTCCTTTATGCACGACACTGACTTCGTCAATCTCAAGCGGGCCCACAACCAACAGTGGTGTCAACTTCTCACCTAAGGAACCACACCATAATCCTTCTCAGTAGGTTCTCCCTCATGGCATGATTTCTCGATTTCTTCTTCCACTTCCCATGTCGCAGTTGAGCTTCGCGCTACCTTTTCCCTTCTCTTCTTATTTCTCTCTTCCTTCTTCCTCTTTTTTCAAGTTTCCGCTCTCTTTCAAAGGAACCCACGACTCATAAAGACGTAACGAGTAGATGCTTATCCTTATGTCTTCTTGATATTAATATTATATCTTTTTTTAAACTGATTATTACAGTCTTTCCTCCTTATAAAATTTATTCGTCGAAATTCATGACTTCACCCTAACTAAACATGATGCGGATTGAACATGAATTATACTGTAATCTTCGAGAAAGTTTGATTCTTGCCGAGTGATAATGAAAACTAATCTGATAAATTTTGTATTGGAGATAATATAATCCAACCAAACTGTCTTCAAATATTTGAAACATAACAACATGACTAACATGAAAGATAACATAAACACCAAAGTGACCAATCACTTCATCAAGGTCTATGCATCAACATTATTTGCAACAGGTTCTTCAGGTTCTTGCTGCATTAAGAAAAAAACTCTTGGTTAAGTGTTTTGCCTTGGCTGCTCCTTACGCTCGCAATAGTGGCTTTTGTCATTCTCCTTTAGCTACTTCTAGAAGTTAGTCCCCCTTGAAAAGTTATCTGAGTTGATTCCTTTCCCGATTCAGCATCTGATGTGCCAAATAAACAATCACCACGATGTTGCTTCTCATATTTAGCACACGACTCTATAATGTTGTTGCCAGTCTGACTGATAACTCCATCAACATAGAACTTTTTCTTCTTCCCATTAGACTCTTGAGAATAAACTGTTTGTGACATTTCTTCCAAGTTCTGCCTCTTGTGCACGCCTTTACACTTCCGAGTATGCTCAAAATCAATCTCCAGCTGCCTAGCCGTCTCCACTAGCACTGTATAGTCTTCAATCCTAAGTGGTATCAGTGGTTGCCTGATTGAATCCTTCAATTCAGAAAGATATATGTGGCATTTATGTGCACGTGTAGCTTAGCTTTTTCCCGCTAGTACCATAAAAATGTGAACTCCATTATAGCCAAACATGTACAATCAAACAATCAAAATAGTCATCTATTTATCCTTCTATTTCCCACTCATTCTCTTTCTCGTTCTATGTGCAACTTGCTTTCTCTTTATGATCCCTTAGATCTTACCAAGTTTCTGGGAGTGAGGATGTCACATGAAACTCCCCAACAAGGCTTGATAGGACTGAGAGGAACAAAGGAGATGAGTTCATCAAACCTTTTACATTGACTAACTACTAACTTTCATCAACCTAGCAAGCCGACGATCAAACTCCGCACGACACCAGCAAACCAAAAACCACTTAACCAATCAACACTGATACCAAACTAAGTAGCTGATTCTGTTCCATAGCTACACACATCTCCCTCCAACCTTCAACACACACACACACACAACTATAAACATGAATGTGATTAAATGAGTGAATACAATGCAAAATTAAGAATGAAAACAAACTCTTAATGTGTCATAAAAAACATTGAAAGAAATAAAAAAAAAACAAAGTTGAACGTGTGTTATAATATCAAACCTATAGGAAACTTGCAATAAATTTAGTGACTCACAGAGAAGAGTAGAACCTTCTTGTCGCATTCAGCGCTCTCTCAAATGCTTCTAAGCAAGTGAATATTCGTATGATTTGAAATGGCGAAATTGAATTAAGGGTCCATTCTACTTATAGGAGAGAAAATGATCCCTATAGATCTCAATGCATCAAAATACACTCAGATATGGACATAAATTATGATGTTGAAATGTATGGAAAATTCAAACTCGTAAAATATGACATTGAATCTGCAATATCTATGCCTCAACAGATAACTGGTGGTCTTTAAAGTTTTAGAATGAAATATTGCAGTGTCTTCATATTGAAAATTTTTTTTATAGATAATCNTTGTCACGCATAAGATAGATCCATGTCACCCGTGTGTGCTCATCAATAAAAAACACGAACCATTGGGCCCCAGAAATATTTTTTTCATGAGGTNACTATCTAATTAGTGATTTTTCATTTTTAGTTCACCATACATGGAGTTTTTGTACACCTTTTAGAATTTATGCACTTTTAAGCTCAAATATGATGTAGCCGCTGAATTGGATGTAAAAATAACAGAGATTTGAGGAAGATACTATTGCTGGGATTAGATTAAATAGACAATGACGGGATTACATGTCCAAATGATGGGTGATTTTACCTGGAAGGTAATTTATTTTTTTAATCCCTCCAAAAAAGACAACTTTTAATAATTTTGATTTGCCTCAAAAGAATCCCAAACTCTAATTTATTAGAAAAGCGAAGGGTGCTGTTGGACCTGGGAATAAAGAGCTTACCTGTTGGCTCCAGAATGAAGTAGCCAAGGGATTTAAAACTTTTCCCATTGTCGACTTCATCATACTCCGTGCCATCCAAAGTTCTGACTTCAAGTTTAGTCAGTTGATCAACGAAATTTCATTAAATTGGTATCTTTGATATGTTGAATGTCTGATATATACCCATCAGGCAACTCTACTCTACTTTGAAGGCATTTTTTTTGAAATTATTTAATATGCACCATTGATGATCATTTTGTATTTAAACTTGTGGCAGACACTAATGAGTATTGAGTAATCTCTCCTTGTATAATATACCATGTCTATATTCACCTTCTTTATTATCTAACTGTTGTTGGAGTGTACCGTTATTTATATTGTAATTCTTGATTACCTATTCGTATTTGTATGTGAACTTCCTTGGTACTGTTTGCTAGCTCATTTGTGTGAATATCTTCTCTTGTTAAATATGGAGTTAGTGCTTGAAGTTGGTTGTTTCATGAGTTTATTCCATAAATCTCTTCAAATAGTGACTTTTGGGTTGACTTGTATCTCAAGGAGTAATTAACGATTTTAATCTGACTAATGCGGTAGCTTATTTTTATAAATGTTCCCTTTGGACCTAATTTCTGCACAAGAAAGAATTCAACTTCTTTTGATCTTCATAAACCAAAAAACTTCATGATCTGAATGCCAAATAAAGTTTATATGATCCAAATAATGTTACCCAATCACAAAGCATAGATAATGACATTAAAATTATATAAAATTTTGTTGTGAGATCCTCTAAATGGGATTTCTTCAACTTTTAGATCGATTTATTCCTTATCTATGGCCAAGTGATTGGGCCTTCTTTGGTGCAGTCAATGATTTTCTTGCGATTAGTATCNAACTCCTAAGGCTAGATTATAGGTTCTGGGAGTAGGAGACTAAGACCTCACAAAAATGAGGTCAACAAGATATTGAGTTGTTCGGTCAGAAAATTACATACAGTTGCTGACCAGTTATAAGCTGTAAATGACTTAACATCCTCACAAATACATGACAACTCTTTTGACATTCTGAAGTTACTTGAAGGAAAAAATAAATTTGACATTAAAAATTTTATGAATACTTGTAAAAGGGTATTCGAGAACTCCCCTCGTGAATAATTTAGTAGTACGGTCTTTAATTGTCGCGCATACATACTAGCTGGCGGGGCATTACTCCGGTATACCTGGAAACCTCTATTTGGTATGCCAATCAGGAGTGCAACCTCATCAGCATAAAATTTAAGCTCTTTCCCTCTGAGGTGGAATGTCATTAGATCAATATTCCAACAATTTATTATGTACATTGTCAGAATATGATCTTGATGGTGCGGGAGGAGTTCAAAAAATTAAGCTAAATTCAGTGCTTCCAATTTACTCCATGTTTCCTCGTCCACTGATGGTGAAAGCTTATCGAGGACTTCTTGTACTCCAGATGGACGACACATGCAGTTCATTGATTTTGCGCTGGAAAACATATAATAATACATCATAATAGGTTAAGATCAAATTAAAATCCAAATGATGATAAAAAGATGAATTTAAAAATTAAACCTAAAACATAACCAAGCTTTACAGATTCGAAATGAAACCCTAAAAAATACCTAGATTCAATATCTTTCTTATTCTTTGACTCCTCCTTACGGCCGCTCTTGACCATTTGCGGTGCCTCATCGCATTCGGGTTTCTTAGCCTCTTCCAACTCCGCGACATTGGCCTCTATCAAATTAGTCTTCGTGGTCTCGGTGCTTACCTCTTCCATTTTAGTGTTTCTTCGCCTAAGCAATCAACACTCTACTGCGAAAGGAAGACGACGAAGGAAAACCCTAGCACGCGCGAATGCCTGTTTTCGAAAATGAAGAGTCACTGTATTGGTTTCTACCTTTTACCAAGGTTATAAGACACGATTTTTTGAGGTTATAAGAAGGTTACAATCGTAATTAAGAGGTTACAAGAGGATTATAACCGCGATTCAGCGTTATATAGAGGTTTCAGTTAGGTTACACGCGCAATATATATTAAATGTTACAACCAGGTTACAAAAAAATTACTGTTGCGTTACATATTCCTTTATCACGAAAGGTATAGCTTAGGTATAGCGCGGTTACAAGCGCGTTACATAAGTCTTTACCGCGGAAGGTATACCTTATGTATAACGCGGTTACAAGTGCATTACATCGGAGTTTACCGCGGAAGGTATAACTTGGGTATAGTCCGGTTACAAACGCATTACATGGTCGTGTACCGCGGAAGGTACATGACTAGTATAGTCCGGTTACAATCGCGTTACTGCAGGCCGACCGCAGGATATACAGGAAGAGTATATTGGAGTTACTGATCAGGGTACAAACGCGTTACATCAATGGGCCGGGTAACAGGTCACGCGCAGGATTATTTTGGTTTATTTTATTAATTTAATGAAGTGGGCAGGCCGCAAATTACGTGGCGTTTTCCAATTGGATATCACACGTATTGTTGCGTGCGTCTTACGTAGACACATTTTTTCCCTCAACTAGACCCAATAAAACATGTGAGACTCTTTTTCCTCTCACAAGAAGGCCTTTCCTTTCTCTGTACAGGAGCAGGACGTCTTTGCTTCTAGATTAGGGCTTGACTTCCTTTTTTCCTTTGCCTTCTTCGGTCGTAGCTCGACGCAGCACACAAACGTGCGATCTTCTTTGACCTCCTCTGCGGACGAGCACAACAAATCAAGCCGCCCGACCTCCTTCCTCCTGCAAGTGATGCTGCCTACTCGTTCTGCATGCTTCGTCGTCGAAGTGTCTTCTCCTTCATACATGACAGCGACTTCGTCAATCTCAAGCGGGCCCACAACCAACAGTGGTGTCAACTTCTCACCTAAGAAACCACACTAGAATCCCTCTCAGTAGGTTCTCCCTCACGCGATGATTTCTCAATTTCTTCTTCTACTTCCAATGTCGCAGTTGAGCTTCACGCTACCCTTTCCCTTGTCTTCTTATTTCTCTCTTCCTTCTTCCTCTTTTTCCAAGTTTCCGCTCTCTTCCAAAGGAACCCACGACTCATAAAGACGTAACGAGATGCTTATCCTTATGTCTTTTTGATATTACTATTATATCTTTTTTTTAACTGATTATTACAGTCTTTCCTCCTTATAAAATTTATTCCTCGAAATTCGTGACTTCACCTTAACTAAACATGATGCGGATTGGACATGAATTATACAGTAATCTTCAAGAAAGTTTGATTCTTGTCGAGTGATAATGAAAGCAAATCTGATAAATTTTGTATCTGAGATAAGATAATCCAACCGAACTGTCTTCAAATATTTGAAACATAACAACATAACTAACATGAAAGATAACATAAACACCAAAGTGACCAATCACTTCATCAAGGTCTATGCAACAACATTATTGGCAACATGTTCTTCAGGTTCTTGCTGTATTAAGAAAAAAACTCTTGGTTAAGTGTTTTGCCTTGGCTGCTCCTTACGCTCACAATATTGGCTTTTGTCATTCTTTATTGGCAACTTCTAGAAGTTAGTACCCCTTGAAAAGTCATCTGAGTTGATTCCTTTCCCGATTTAGCATCTGATGTGCCAAATAAACAATCACCACGATGTTGCTTCTCACATTTAGCACACGACTCTATAATGTTGCTGCCAGTCTGACTGATAACTCCATCAACATAGGACTTTATCTTCTTCCCATTAGACTCTCGAGAATAAACTGCTTGTGACACTTCTTCCAAGTTCTGCCTCGTGTGCACGTCCTTACACTTTCGAGTATGCTCAAAATCAATCTCCAGCCGCCTAGCCCTCTCCACCAGCAGTGTATAGTCTTCAATCCTAAGTGGTATCAGTGGTTGCCTGATTGAATCTTTTAATCCAGAAAGATATATGTGGCATTTATGTGCACGTGTAGCTTAGCTTTTTCTCGCTAGTACCATAAAAATGTGAACTCCATTATAGCCAAACATGCACAATCAAGCAATCAGAATAGTCATCTATTTCTCCTTCTATTTCTCACTCATTCTCTTTCTCTTTCTATGTGCAACTTGCTTTCTCTTTATGATCTCTTAGATCTTACCAAGTTTCTGGGAGTGAGGATGTCACATGAAACTCCCCAACAAGGCTTGATAGAACTGGGAGGAACAAAGGAGATGAGTTCATCAAACCTTTTACATTGACTAACTACTATCTTTCATCAACCTAGCATGCCAACGACCAAACTTCGCACGACACCAGCAAACCAAAAACCACTTAACCAATCAACACTGATACCAAATTAAGTAGTTGATTCTGTTCCATAGCTACAAACATCTCCCTCCAACCTTCAACACACACACACAACCATAAACATGAATGTGATTAAATGAGTGAATACAATGCAAAATTAAGAATGTAAACAAACTCTTAAAGTGTCATAAAAAACATTGAAAGAAATAAAAAAAAAAAACAAAGTTGAACGTGTTTCATAATATCAAACTTATAGGAAACTTGCAATAAATTTAGTGACTCACAGAGCAGAATAGAACCTTCTTGTCGCATTCAGCGCTCTCTCAAATGCTTCTAAGCAAGTGAAGATTCCTATGATTTGAAATGGCGAAATTGAATTAAGCGTCCATTCTACTTATAGGAGATAAAATGATCCCTATAGATCTCAATGCATCAAAATACACTTAGATATGGACATAAATTATGATGTTGAAATGTATGGAAAATATGACATTGAATCTGCAATGCCTATGCCTCAACAGACAACTGGTGGTCTTTAAAGTTTTAGAATGAAATATTGCAGCGTCTTCATAATGAAATATTTTTTTATAGATAATCAAAATACAAATATATATAATTAATTAATTAATTGAAACCTTAGCAGACGAAACAACCTCCACTGACGCTAGCTCGCGAAGTCGTTGACGACGCTTGCTCGCCGCTGCTGTCTTCTCTGGTTCCCCTCATTCGTACGACTCGACGACCCTAACAGCGGCTCGTTGGTACCTCTCCTCTCGACAAAGCCGCATAACTTCTGTCTGCTCGCCATTTTCTAGTGGCTCGCCTAACTGCTCTGGAGATGGCATCGACGATCCGTTTCTATGCCACTGCACTTGCCGGGGACTTCCCTATTTCTACTCGTGCTCCTCTTTCAGATTTAGAGACTGGTTTTCATATAGGTAAATCCTTCAATGTTTCACAATCATTTCACGAGGCTCTTGAAGATGGTGGTGATCACACCTTCATTAAAAAACTGGGGAGAAAAAATGGGAAGCCTGCTCTTATTCTCACAGAGATTGAAACCAGTACTCTCGCATCTTCGCGGCGATTTGCTATAGTGGAAAAATTTCTTTATGGTCACCCAAAACTTGAGATCATTCTAAAAGAATTTGAGGCTATGAAGCTGTTGGGCCGTTGGAATATTTGTTTACTTGATGGTTGACACATACTAATTCAGTTGTCTCATGATGTCGATTACACTCGCATCTTTTCTCTGAATGTTATCAAGACCGACAATCCTTGTATGAGAATTCTGAAGCGGACTATTGGTTTTGATCCAAAAGCGGAGTCCTCTATCATTCTAGTTTGGATTAAGTTTTTGGGGTTAAAATTACATCTGTTCAACTTAGAAATTCTCTACACCTTAGCAACTGCTTACGGTAAGCCTATCAAGGTTAATAGTCCTACATTTGCTGTCACCAGACCCTCTGTGGCTTGTGTGTTAGTTGAGAAGGATATCACTCAACCAGCTTCAGATGAGATATGGATTGAAATCACTCACAACGGGTATTGGCAAAATGTTGAAATAAAATCACACCCTCCTTAGTGCTCTCATTGCAGTATGTTTGGCCACAACTCTACTACTTACTATCGTTTGCATCCTCATCTAAGGCCGGATATCGTTAAAGATTAGCCACCTATCAACCCTGTGGAAAAGACACAACCCGATCATCTTTCCAACACCGCAGTTTCTGATGAAGAACATCATGCTATAGCTACAGATCCAGTTGTGCGTATACCACCCAAGAAGGCTCACTTACATGCCAAGACACACAAGATTGCTCTTTTGACCCGCAATAACAGATCAGTCGGTCCAACATGTAGTTGCTTCTAATATTCAACAACTTGTATATCTTCAGCACACTTGACCAAGATCAAGAGAGCCAATCTTCAGATGAGGAAAGAATGGAGATCGGCTCTAGCTCGGGAATATATTGGATGATACATTGGCTACCACTGGCAATGACAATCGTCTTACCAACTTATTAGCTTGCTCATTCACTAGAATTAGAGGCAGAGGCAAGACCAAATTGGATCGCTCTCTAGCCACCTGATATTTTGTATTTCGGCACTTTTAGGCTTTTTCTTTAAGTCTCTAATGTATTTTTCTGTATTTTCTAGTTTTGGAACCACTTGTGATTTTTGTGTGAGCAGGGTGTCATGCTTGGGTCATCCCACACATTGTATCTGTATTTTTCTTTCTAGTTAATATATTAGCCTTTTTGGGCTTATATATATATATATATATATTAAATCACATATATGTATCACGAGATAACTTTCAAAATTCATAAAAAAATAATGCAAGTGCATCGAACAACATGCAGATGCATATTAGAGTGCACCAAATTGTGCAAGCACATCACANTATATATATATATATATATATATATATATGTATATATATATATATAAATTGAAACCTTAACAGACGAAACAACCTCCACTGACGCTAGCTCACGAAGTCGTTGACGACGCTTGCTCGTTGCTGCCGTTTTCTCTGGTTCCCCTCATTCATACGACTCGACGACCCTAACAGTGGCTTGCTAGTACCTCTCCTCTCGACAGAGCTGCATAACTCCTGTTTGCTCGCCATTTTCTAGTGGTTCGCCTAGCTGCTCTGGAGATGACATCGACGATCCGTTCCTATGACACTGCAATTGCCGGGGACTTCCCTATTTCTACTCGTGCTCCTCTTTCAGATGTAGAGACTGTTTTCATATAGGTAAATCCTGCAATGTTTCACAATCATTTCACGAGGCTCTTCAAGATGGTGGTGATCACACCTTCATTAAAAAACTGGGAAAAAAATGGGAAGTCTGCTCTTATTCTCACAGAGGTTGAAACCAATACTCTCGCATCTTCGTGGCGATTTGCTATAGTGGGAAAATTTCTTTATGGTCACCCAAAACTTGAGATCATTCGAAAAGAATTTGAGGCTATGAAGCTGTTGGGTCGTTGGAATGTTGGTTTACTTGATGGTTGACACATACTGGTTCAGTTGTCTCATGATGCCGATTACACTCACATCTTTTCTCAGAATGTTATCAAGACCGACAATCGTTATATGAAAATTCTGAAGCGGACTATTGGTTTTGATCCAAAAGCGGAGTCCCCTGTCTTTCTAGTTTGGATAAAGTTTTCGGGGTTAAAATTACATTTGTTCAACTTAGAAATTCTCTACTCCTTAGCAGCTGCTTATGGTAAGCCTATCAAGGTTGATAGTCCTATGTTTGCTGTCACCAAACCCTCTGTGGCTTGTGTGTTAGTTGAGAAGGATATCACTCAACCAGCTCTGGATGAGATATTGATTGAAATCACTCACAACGGGTATTGGTAAAAGGTTGAAATAGAATCACACTCTCCTTATTGCTCTCATTGCAGTATGTTTGGCCACAAGTCTACTATTTGCTATCGTTTGCATCCTCATCTAAAATCGGATATCGTTAAAGATTAGCCACCTATCAACCCTGCGGAAAAGACGCAACCCAATCATCTTTCCAACACCGCAGTTTCTGACGAAGAACATCATGCTACAACTACAGATCCAGTTGTGCGTTTACCGCCCACTGTTATTGAAAAAGACTCACTTACATGCCAAGACACACAAGAGTGGTCTTTTGACCGTCAATAACAGATCAGTCGGTCCAACATGTAGTTGCTTCTAATGTTCAACAACCTGCACATCTCCAGCACACTTTTGACCAAGATCAGGTGAGCCAATCTTCAGATGAGGAAAGAATGGAGGTCAACTCTAGCTCGGGAACATATTGGATGATACATTGGTTGCTACTGGCAATGACAATCATCTTACCAACTTATTGGCTTGCTCATTTCCTAGAACTAGAGGCAGAGGCAAGACCAAATTTGATCGCTCTCTAGCCACCTGATATTTTGTATTTCGACACTTTTAGGTTTTTTTTTTTAAGTTTCTAATATACTTTTCTGTATTTTCTAGTTTTGGAACCACTTGTAATTTTTGTGTGAGCAGAGTGTCATGCTTGGGTCATCCCACACATTGTATATGTATTTTTCTTTCTAGTTAATATATTAGCCTTTTTGGGCTTATATATATATATATATATATTAAATCACATATATGTATCACGAGATAACTTTCAAAATTCATAAAAAAATAATGCAGGTGCATTGAACATGCAGATGCATATCAGAGTGCACCAAATTGTGCAAGCACATCACACATATGCGTTAAAAATTATGTAAGGGTATCAAGAAGCATGCACACATTCCAAAATACATCAAATTGCTAAAATCAATATGTCCGCAAATGCATTAACGAACATTCTGAACGCTTGAACTGAATGTTAGAAAATGTTGCACGATCTAAGGGAGAGATCCGATAAAATTGAAAAGTGTCTTGCCTCGAGAAACATGCAACTATAACTAGAAAATTTTGGCAAACTCTCTTAAATTCAAAATTCAGACTTACAAGTGTATCAAACATGTGTTATCGAGTGAATCCCCCTATTAGTGTTGCGACCAACATTGTAAGTTCGATCCTACACATAATGAGTATTAGAGTCTACAATACTCATATTTAAGAATGATTTCCTCTTATGTCTAATATAATATACTTATTATAATGGATTGAAAACTTGATATTCAACCGCAAAATTTGCTAGAAATATTTGATGTTCCATTTATACGGTCTTCATGGCTCTTTTACAAAGAGGATTCATCTCAAAATAAGAACTCTTAGTGTCAACATGCTAATAAAGTACAATCATACATTTAATTTCAAGACATACCAAATCCTCTAAATTTTGTATAAGCGGGTGAAGTTAATGATGTCTACAATGCAAAGGATATTTAAATATTTAAACGATGCAAATAAATAATTGCATGGGTTTGGTTTATTGAACATAATTGTTGGAGGGATCCTCTCTGAAAATGAAGCTTTCAGTTTTAGACACAAATGTTGCAGATATCAATATACTCTGATGATGCCCTTAAATTTTAATGTAAAATAACATTAGCTCGCAAAGTGTTAATATTATTTTTAATGTACCTTTATGATTAGTCTTAAAACTCTCGTCCTAATAATGATATAACATGTTCCTTAAACGTGTGATTTTGTTGCCAAATAGCATTACAAAAGGAACAATTATAACCGTGGCTCTCTGATTTGGTGATCNCAATGTCGCGGAGTTGGGAGAGGCTAAGAAACCCGAATGCGAGGAGGCACCGCAAATGGTCAAGGGCGGCCGTAAGGAGGAGTCAAAGAAGAAGAAATATATTGAATCTAGGTATTTTTTAGAGTTTCATTTCGAATCTGTAAAGCTTGGTTATATTTTAGTTTTAATTTTTAAATTCATCATTTTATCATCATTTGGATTTTAATTTGATCTTAACCTATTATGATGTATTATTGTAGGTTTTCTAGCGCAAAATTAATGAACTGCAGGTACTGTCCATTTGGAGTACGAGAAGTCCTTCATAAGGTTCTACCATCAGTGGACGAGGAAACATGGAGTAAATTGGAAGCACTGAATTTAGCTCAGTTTTTTGAACTCCCCCCGCATCCTCAAGATCATATTCTGACAATGCACATAATAAATTATTGGAAAATTGAAACCTTAACAGACGAAACAACCTCCACTGACGCTAGCTCACGAAGTCGTTGACGACGCTTGCTCGTCGCTGCCGTTTTCTCTGGTTCCCCTCATTCATACGACTCAACGACCCTAACAGTGGCTTGCTAGTACCTCTCCTCTCGACAGAGCTGCATAATTCCTGTCTGCTCGCCATTTACTAGTGGCTCGCCTAGCTGCTCTGGAGATGGCATCGACGATCCGTTCCTATGACACTGCACTTGCCGGGAACTTCCCTAGTTCTACTCGTGCTCCTCTTTCAGATGTAGAGACTGTTTTCATATAGGTAAATCCTGCAATGTTTCACAGTCATTTCACGAGGCTCTTCAAGATGGTGGTGATCACACCTTCATTAAAAAACTGGGGAAAAAAATGGGAAGTCTGCTCTTATTCTCACAGAGGTTGAAACCAATACTCTCGCATCTTCGCGGCGATTTGCTATAGTGGGAAAATTTCTTTATGGTTACTCAAAACTTGAGATCATTCGAAAAGAATTTGAGGCTATGAAGTTGTTGGGTCGTTGGAATATTGATTTACTTGATGGTTGACACATACTGATTCAGTTGTCTCATGAGGCCAATTACACTCGCATCTTTTCTCGGAATGTTATCAAGACCGACAATCGTTATATGAAAATTCTGAAGCGGACTATTGGTTTTGATTTAAAAGCGGAGTCCCCTATCTTTCTAGTTTGGATAAAGTTTTCAGGGTTAAAATTACATCTGTTAAACTTAGAAATTCTCTACTCCTTAGCAGCTGCTTATGGTAAGCCTATCAAGGTTGATAGTTCTATGTTTGCTGTCACCAGACCCTCTGTGGCTTGTGTGTTAGTTGAGAAGGATATCACTCAACCAGCTCTGGATGAGATATGAATTGGAATCACTCACAACGGGTATTGGTAAAAGGTTGAAATAGAATCACACCTCCTTATTGCTCTCATTGCAGTATGTTTGGCCACAAGTCTACTATTTGCTATCGTTTGCATTCTCATCTAAAACCGGATATTGTTAAAGATTAGCCACCTATCAACCCTGCGGAAAAGACGCAACCCGATCCTCTTTCCAACACCGCAGTTTCTGACGAAGAACATCATGCTACAGCTACAGATCCAGTTGTGCGTTTACCACCCACTGTTATTGAAAAGACTCACTTACATGCTAAGACACAGGAGTGGTCTTTTGACCGCCAATAACAGATCAGTCGGTCCAACATGTAGTTGCTTCTAATGTTCAACAACCTGCACATCTCCAGCACACTTTTGACCAAGATCATGTGAGCCAATCTTCAGATGAGGAAATAATGGAGGTCAACTCTAGCTCGGAAGCATATTGGATGATACATTGGTTACTACTGACAATGACAATCATCTTACCAACTTATTAGCTTGCTCATTCCCTAGAACTAGAGGCAGAGGCAAGACCAAATTGGATCGCTCTCTAGCCACCTAATATTTTGTATTTCGGCACTTTTAGGCTTTTTTTTAAGTCTCTAATGTACTTTTCTGTATTTTCTAGTTTTGGAACCACTTGTGATTTTTGTGTGAGCAGGGTGTCATGCTTGGGCNTTTAAGTTTCGTTGAAAGTTTGTAATGTGTCTTGAGAATATTTTGTAAGATTCTAAAAGTCTGAAATTGCTGGTCTTTTGGTTGAAAATCTTGTTTATAACTAAATTTGGAATGTCAATACTGGTCCCCTTTTGCTGCTTGGATTAGCCATTAGGAGCTTTTTTAATTTCAGCACAATTAGTAGGAAAGCTTCAAATTTTATGTGTTCATAAGGCATGGCATAAGCGATGATGTATTAAATTATGAACAATTACAAGCATTGAGATACTATCTAATTAGTGATTTTTCATTTTTAGTTCACCATACATGGAGTTTTTGTACACCTTTTAGAATTTATGCACTTTTAAGCTCAAATATGATGTAGCCGCTGAATTGGATGTAAAAATAACAGAGATTTGAGGAAGATACTATTGCTGGGATTAGATTAAATAGACAATGACGGGATTACATGTCCAAATGATGGGTGATTTTACCTGGAAGGTAATTTATTTTTTTAATCCCTCCAAAAAAGACAACTTTTAATAATTTTGATTTGCCTCAAAAGAATCTNGAAGGTAATTTATTTTTTTAATCCCTCCAAAAAAGACAACTTTTAATAATTTTGATTTGCCTCAAAAGAATCCCAAACTCTAATTTATTAGAAAAGCGAAGGGTGCTGTTGGACCTGGGAATAAAGAGCTTACCTGTTGGCTCCAGAATGAAGTAGCCAAGGGATTTAAAACTTTTCCCATTGTCGACTTCATCATACTCCGTGCCATCCAAAGTTCTGACTTCAAGTTTAGTCAGTTGATCAACGAAATTTCATTAAATTGGTATCTGTGATATGTTGAATGTCTGATATATACCCATCAGGCAACTCTACTCTACTTTGAAGGCATTTTTTTTGAAATTATTTAATATGCACCATTGAATGATCATTTTGTATTTGAACTTGTGGCAGACACTAATGAGTATTGAGTAATCTCTCCTTGTATAATATACCATGTCTATATTCATCTTCTTTATTATCTAACTGTTGGTGGAGTGTACCGTTATTTATATTGTAATTCTTGATTGCCTATTCGTATTTGTATGTGAACTTCCTTGATACTGTTTGCTAGCTCATTTGTGTGAATATCTTCTCTTGTTAAATATGGAGTTAGTGCTTGAAGTTGGTTGTTTCATGAGTTTATTCCATAAATCTCTTCAAATAGTGACTTTTGGGTTGACTTGTATCTCAAGGAGTAATTAACGATTTTAATCTGACTAATGCGGTAGCTTATTTTTATAAATGTTTCCTTTGGACCTAATTTTTGCACAAGAAAGAATTCAACTTCTTTTGATCTACATAAACCAAAAAACTTCATGATCTGAATGCCAAATAAATTTTATATGATCCAAATAATGTTACCCAATCACAAAGCTTAGATAATGACATTAAAATTATATAAAATTTTGTTGTGAGATCCTCTAAATGGGAGTTCTTCAACTTTTAGATCGATCTATTCCTTATCTATGGCCAAGTGATTGGGCCTTCTTTGGTGAAGTCAATGATTTTCTTGCGATTAGTATTTGTGTTTCTCTATTTGATGGCTGCCTGAATATCCATCCTCCCACAACTTTTATCCCAACTCATGTCAATTGCTTCTATTTTTGAGCTATATGGCTTTTCTTATCTAATTCCAATGAAATTTATGGTATTTGAGGCATCCTTTTTTATTATTGTGCTTTGCCAAGATTTTATCTTTGTTATTGACACTTTTCTATTTACAAGCTAATTATTGTAAGTGTTTCTTTATTTGCTATGATTCAATGTAAGGGAGAATTGTATGCTTTTTTTATTATAAATATTTGTATGACAACTGATTTTTGAAAGACTTAGATTTTAAGATTTTATGTCCCATAAATGAGATACTTGATTTTTTGGGTGAATTCTTAATCTAATTTTCTTTATTCTTTATATTTTTTCATGAGTTTTAAAGTGTACTTTTTTTAATTAAATGGGATACCTTATAATTTTCACCTAGTGGATAATTTTCAAAATGCTTGCACAACTTCCTTGATTATGAATGAATGTCTACATGTATTTTTAGGAGAAGGCCAATGAGTTTTTCATTGAATTGATTTCTATCACATTTATTTATCTTCTCCAAATTTAGTGAATTATTATTAATGCTCAATAATTTATGGCATGAGAAATTTGCATATTTATCATATTTTGCATTTTATATCATACTTGCATTTAAAATTGTAGACTCAAATGTGCCATATATAAAATTTGATATTAAAGCTTTAAAGTTGTATCGTCCTTATAGATACAAGGCATAATATCAAGATAAGCTAACAGGACAACAAAAATATGCTATTTGAATTAAGTCAGTTAATTTATGATTCTAAACAAGTTCAGCTTTACTATTATGGACTTAATAATGGCGTTCCTTTATTCAATGTGAGGCATAATGTTGAGGTAATTTTAAATTTGATGGATACCTTAGAAGAAATTTTATAGAGATATCACATATCTGATTTTGAAAGAGTTGATTTCAATAAAGCAAAATTAATAAATATCGCTCAAATATTTTAGCTGCGGCTGCTAAAACAAAATATGATTGTTCTAAATTAAAACATATGCTTAAAGAACAATATTTTCTTGTATTGATTATAGAGAGCAATTGTATCAAAATTAAGAATTTTAAACATTTTTCGTTATAGTATGAGTTAATATTTTCTTAGATATGGAGTTCTTATAGCCAATCGTGATTTGTTTATAAATTTTTATACTATCAGTATTTTTTCATTGAAGGTTTTAATAAATAATTTAACCATTAATTCTCCAAAAATCTAGATGAGGTTTTCTACATAGCTTTAGAGTTTGAAAAATATTCCAATTATCCTTTTGTTAGGATTAACACCTTTATTTTTATTTTAATTGAAAATCTAAATCCTGTTAAACAAGCCATCATAGTTTAGCTCATGAATGTTTCTTTAAAGAATACACTCAATGCATAAAAAAGGTATAGTTAAAATGCTTTTTTTAAAGTTGCATCTACTTTAAAAATCACAAATGATTTTGTATTAAATTTTATTTTTTATGAGCCTGAAATTGGAATGAATCAAAATTGAGTGTGAGATTATAGACGAACATCCTCGATTAAATCTGAATCTTTCTTAGATTTTCATTTGAATTTTGTTTTTAAAGTTGTTTGATTTGATTGAGCGAACTAATTATGCAATTTTTGAGGTACTATTTGTTGTTGGTAGAACTATAATGTATAATGAACTACAATCAAAGATATTTTTTATTCTTGAATTTTTTATTTACAAATTCATAGAAGGAATCTCTTGTATAAAATTAAATTGCATCAACAATAAATGAAGATATTTGTTACTGACAATGCCTTTGTGTAAATCTTAGAAGTTAAAATTCTTTCATTGTTGTTAAATCTGAAGATAAATTGGTCATCAAGATTAATTCATAAATTGGTCACCACGATGAATCATTTGCTTGGGATATCAATCCTCTTTCGGCTTCCTCACTATTATAAGGCTCTAAATTCTTATATTTTTCTTTTCTTTTCTTAAGGCATCGAAAAGAATGATTACCACTTCCTTAACAACAAAAGCATGTACTATATTTTTTCATAAATATTTTTTATGATTCTATATTTTTGTGATACCTTCCTTGTGGGGCTTAGAAGGTTAACAAATTTTTATATCTAATTTTTATATTTCGAAGTTCTAAAATTAGAAAATTTAACTTCCTTATGGAAGCTTTTGTTTTAAGTTTTTTTTTCTTAAAAAAATAATCTCAAATGATTGATAAGCTTCCTCAAGTATAGTTAAATGGAGTAAAATTAACTAATCATAGATGGTCCTTCTCAAACCACTTAAATATATTGTGATCAAATTGATTATTTGTTTAATTTTAAGTTGCTAATTTAAATAGTTATAAAATCTTTGATTTATATTTGTTAGAAGGTTTATTTTTTTTTTCAAATATTGAAATTTATAGCATTAAGTTTTTTTTTAAATAATTTGAAGTAAAAGGACCTTTGATAGCTTAGTTAAGCATTATGAAAATAAGATTTTTTAGATGAATGTGTGACAAATTAAGAAGGATAAATTAAGAAATGACTATATTGAAGGAATGGTTTGAGTAACATCTATTTAAGGTAGTTAAAATAAATTGGTGGTTTGTACATCTATGATGAAGGGTAGTAAATGCAGCAATTAGAAGGTAAATTAAATTAGTTTTAAAGATTATGAAGAGAGGGGGATAAATCTTAGGTAATATGGATATATATTGTTAAGCTAATTGGTATAGAATATATTCAGCACTTTCAATGGTACTTTGTAGGAATGAATGCAAAAGGAGGATTTATAAAACAAAACGTAGATTAGGTAAGATTAATGATGATGAAAATTAATTTTCATGTGAATCCTTATGGAAATATTTTTTAGTAGCCATTGGATTTAAAGCATTGCCCTTTGCCGTTGGACTTAATTCTTTGATCTTCGTTTCATCACAGAGGGGTGGCTAACATGCATTTTGTTGGCATGCAATATAATGTTTTCTCATAAGGAGCTCTCAATTGCTATAAATATGCTAAAATTTGTGTGAAAGGTAGTATGGTGGATAATAATGTAATGGCTCTGCACGATTTGAAGTTCTAAGGGAGATGCAATTAAAATTATCTTTATTGTGATAAAATTCCAGATTGAAATATGATTGCCAAATATTCTCATTGATGCCTATGTTAATGAGGTTCATCTTAATTAGTGGAGTTTTATTCATTTATTTCATGAAGTTTTCTCATGACATCATTTCCATACATGTTTTTACCATTTTATCTCAAGAATTTTTCTCACGAATATCTAATGGCAACCTTTCTATTGTATATTCATCAATTGAGTATCTGTTTCTTACGTTTGTTAGCCTCACTTGCCTCCATTAATTTGGGCATACTCATTGTGAACTCACTTATCTTGTTTTGTTTAGGGGCCATGGGACTTCGGAGCTTGATGGAAAAGTGGTGGCTACCCTTTGTGGTGTTGTTGAACGAGTAAACAAGCTGGTTTATGTTCGGACATTAAGGGCCAGGTATTTGCATCCATTAAATGTTAGAAATTTGATGTTGTGTTTTTTTCTTTTTCTTTTTCTTTTGAAGGTGCATTTTTCTCAAAGAAAAGTCAATCAAATATCTTCACTATTTTATGGAAGTTATATTTGTAATATTAAAATGATAATTCCTCTAGGTACAAGCCAGAGGTTGGTGACATAATTGTTGGCAGGGTCATTGAGGTACAACCTTCTGATCTCTAGGAAGTATGCTGATTAATTGTTAATAAAGAAAACATATTTGCTTAGTTAAAGTTAATGTTCTATGATTATGTGCATCTGATTTGGATCTTTATTTTTTGGGATATTTACATGCATACCACACAATTCTTATGTTTTTACATATCTAACACCAAAAGTATGAATACCTTGATGTCATAAACTTATGCATGAAAAGATGTATTTCACTTTTAAAAATGCATTGATGGTGGTATTTTTGATTTGATGTTAGAGATTTGAGTG
>JXCR01084780.1:31862-62553 GCA_002079205.1 Phalaenopsis hybrid cultivar | reverse complement strand
AAGAAAAGTCAATCAAATATCTTCACTATTTTATGGAAGTTATATTTGTAATATTAAAATGATAATTCCTCTAGGTACAAGCCAGAGGTTGGTGACATAATTGTTGGCAGGGTCATTGAGGTACAACCTTCTGATCTCTAGGAAGTATGCTGATTAATTGTTAATAAAGAAAACATATTTGCTTAGTTAAAGTTAATGTTTTATGATTATATGCATCTGATTTGGATCTTTATTTTTTGGGATATTTACATGCATACCACACAATTCTTATGTTTTTACATATCTAACACCAAAAGTATGAATACCTTGATGTCATAAACTTATGCATGAAAAGATGTATTTCACTTTTAAAAATGCATTGATCGTGGTATTTTTGATTTGATGTTAGAGATTTGAGTGGTATGCACGTAAATTTGAATTTTTAGGTGTTATTTTTGATTTGATGTTAGAGATTTGAGTGGTATGCATGTAAATTTGAACTTTTAGGTGTTAGATATGTAAATACTTGAGAATTGTGTGATATGTATGTAAATGCCCCTATNCTGTTGAATTGAAATGAAGCTTTTTTATCCAATTTATCCTATAGTGTTCTCTAGAAATGTCCTAAAAAACTTTACATCTCTATTTGAAATATCTCGAGCACATCATCAAGACGATATCTCTTTGTGAAATAGAGATTAACAATGTGTGAAGCATCCATCTTCTTGTTGTAATGTACGAAGCCCGCATCTTGGAGAAGCAATCTACTATCACAATAATTGAATCTCTGGTTTATTGTGTTCATGACAGACTCACGGCGAAATTCATGCTCACATCGTCCCAAGATAGTTATGGAATAGAAAGCGCATATATAAATTAATATTTCGCCTTTGGGTCTTGGCTATGTGACACACCTTACAGTGCTTGACATGTTTCGCCACATCGTGTGTTAGTTTACACCAAATGAAGATTTCCTTTACCAAGAAAAGAATCTTATCATTGTTAAAATTTCCTGACATTATGGTCCTGTAAAATAGCTTCTCTGTGTGAAGTCTTAGTAATGCACAACTTATTTTGAAGAATACGTTATCATTGGACCTGTGTTACTTATTGTATGGTCTCTCCTAGTAATGAGCCCAATCTCGTGGAAGCCCTTATTAGTTGCGTAAAGATCATTTAGCATCTCAAAAGCAATTACCGTTCACTACATGTTAGTGATCAGTAGATCGTGGCAGCTCAAAATATTAGCTAACTTATTTTGACTCCTAGATTTGAGATTGAGCAGAAAATGAAAGGAAGAAATAAACTCTATTGTAGAGGCATGTTTTCCCTTCAATTTGTTTTGACCGTTTAGGAATATCAGGGTTTCATGATCAGTATAAAGAGTGAAGTCACTTGCCAGTAAATAATGACTCGAATGACCGAGGGCTCTCATAATGACAAACCATTGTCATATGTGGAATACTTTCACCTTGATTTATTCAGATTTTAACTAAAGACGACCATGGGATGTCCATCTTGAGTCAACACAACTCCAATTACTATATAGGAGGTATCACACTTAACCTTAAACAAATGGTTGAAATTTGGTTGGGTTAGGACACAAGCCTTAGTAATCTGCTGCTTTAGTGCATTAAATTTATTATCTCATCTAACTTTGAAAATAAGAAGCTTGGTTTGCCTTGCCGCTATGAAATTGAAAGTTTTAATGAACTTTCTGTAAAATGAAGTCGACCCATTAAACCGGTACACCCATGTGAAAGAGGATAGATTGTGCCAATTCACAATAGCCTCTATCTTAGTTGATCCGTCTCGATTCCATTCGTTGAAACAATGTATCACAAAAACCATGTTTGCGACATTGGAAATTGGCACCTTTTCATATGACCATACAACTTCCCCATCTGAAGAACTAAAAAAACTATCACAGTTGCTGCAAATTGTCTTTCATAGGATGAATGGTTGTAAACTAAATTTTCATTAAAGTAAATGATTGTAAATTTTTCAATAAATACTAAAAAAGCTTTGTTCATTAGTTGTATGAAAGTACGTGAGATATTGGGCAAGTCAAAAAACATGATTGTCCACTTGCACAACCCATATCCCGATTCTTGAATGCTATCATCTACTTCTTCGTTTTTCATTTGAATATGATATTAGCCACTGCGTTGATCGATCTCAGTGAAGGTTGCTACGTGAAATTGATCTAGCAAATCATCCATTTGTGGAATAAAGAGTTGGTAATTGATGATGATCTTGTTCTCTGGTCTACTATTAATGCACTTGCGTCGTTGCCCATTTTTTTTGAGACTATCAGAGCTAATATAATATAGAAGTTGATATTCTCACAAACCAATTCCCTGGCCATGAGATCTTCAATCTATTTTGTAATTGTAGCTCTTGATACTCAGCTAGTCACATATGGTAGGTTGGTTGGTTGGCTGGCTGGATGGGGAGCATCAATCATAGAATGAGATTTATGCTATATTGTATCTCTCTTGGAGGAGGTAGCTCGGGTGGTAGACTGTTTGTCAGAATGTCCTTAAACTCCTTCAATAAGGATTACTGCATGCTCCACTTGACACAAATAATAATTTCCTTTAGTTATTATTTCATTATTTTGTACTATCTAATCATAATTTTTCTGATGCAAAACAAATCTTTGTCATGACCACCATTTTTCAATTTTATAAATTATTAAAAATTGATAATCTCATTGCGCGATTCAAGATGAAAGTACTTGTAAAGATGACATCTCTTATAATATTATCTATCTAATTGCTATCTTAAGTGATTTTGTTTCCATTTATCTTTTTTGGAGCATAAGTATTGTTTAATGCAATATTGAAAGTATTCTTTAATGCAAGATTGAGGGTGCGTTTGAGGCAGCTTGTGCGTTTCAGGATAAGCAATTTATCATGAAATGCGGCCCATGACCTGTGTTTAGTGTAAAAATGCAACCCCGTTTTTGGATAAGTGAGTAAAACGTGTGATCCAAACGGTACCGCGACGTTTTCAAAAAACGCCCATGCACTTATAAACTGCCCCAAATGGGCCCTGAATGTGTGAACAATACAAGGGGTTTAAAAATACGAGGGTATCGAGTCTTAATTAATGTTAATGTATCTATATATATATATATATATATATATATATATATATATATGTATTGCCATTGATTACTTAAACCACTTAGTTTGCTTCTACTCCTATAATCATTTCTTCGATTTGATTCACAATGCATAATTTATTTTTATATACTCCTTCATTATTGATGATTTTTATAAACATAGGTCTGTGAGGCCCATGAAATTAATGAGAATATTTCTTATGCGTTTGACAACCATTACAAACAATGACAACTCTCTTTTCATTCCTAGCCTTTGTCATAGACTCCATCATTCTTTCAACATTTATTCTCCCATAATCATTTCTATGATTTGATTCATAATGTAGAATTTTTCTTTATATGTTTCTTCATAGTTGATGATCTTTATGAACATTAGTCTGTGAGACCAATGAAATTAATAAGAAGATTTCTTTTGTGGTTGACAATCATTTCAAATTGTGATAACTCCCTTCTCATTCGAAGCCTATGTTACAAACTCTTATCATTCTTTTAATTTTTACCTTTTTCTTTGAAGCAAATTGGTCTTCTGAAGTTATACAAAAAATTGTTATCCAAAGATTTAATCACAAGGAATGACGCGGGTGAATGTCGCAGGACGGGTTGCACACCTTCCCTTTGTAGGAACTGATGTTCAAATATGGATAACAGTCCAATTGAAGGACCTATTCACCATTTCCAAGCTCCATGGACTGGCCCAACGCCATTCAATGGTCTTACTTCTTTTAGATTTCTATTAGCGTTAATTTGCTTGGAATGTATTTATATGTTATTTTTTGGTTTGAGGACTTCTGACTTTTGATTTGTGCAATAGATGTTTTATCTAGTTTATTCTTATAGGAGTGTTGTACCCTTAGAACTTTCTCAGGTGGTGTGTCTGTAACCTAATTAGATTGATGTGATGATCTCTTCCAGACGTCCGACAATCTCTTATGTATGCTTACTTCATTGGTTCCAAAATCCAATAGCAGCTTTCTGCTATCAAGTGGTTGTCCAGCCGCCGATTGTGCAAATTTTAGCTTCATTATTCCTCTCTCCTTTGTTACCAATCCTATTACTATGCTACTCAATCGCTTGATCTTTTCGCTCCATCTAGGCTCTCTAGATCAGTGTCATTTTGTATCAAAGCCTAAAAATNAGGTGGTGTGTCTGTAACCTAATTAGATTGATGTGATGATCTCTTCCAGACGTCCGACAATCTCTTATGTATACTTCATTGGTTCCAAAATCCAAATAGCAGCTTTCTGCTATCAAGTGGTTGTCCAGCCGCCGATTGTGCCAAATTTTAGCTCCATTATTCCTCTCTCCTTTGTTACCAATCCTATTACTATGCTACTCAATCCCTTGTTCGTTTCACTCCATCTAGGCTCTCTAGATCAGTGTCATCTTGTATCAAAGCCTAAAAACCCAAAATTTTTAGGTGTTTGGTTTCCTTCACCTAAATAAAAAATTAACATAACCTAAATTTTTGATCAATTGAATAATTTAACCATTCCCACCGTAATTTCTATCTCTAAATTTAAAATTTCAAAGACTAAACTTCCTACCTCTACTAAAGATCGTCCGAACACGTACTAGCTAAACTAAAGCTCTTGACCTTCTAGAAATAATATCATCACTAAGGGATCACCACACCTTACATANAAATAAAAAATTAACATAACCTAAATTTTTGATCAATTGAATAATTTAACCATTCCCACCGTAATTTCTATCCCTAAATTTAAAATTTCAAAGATTAACCTTCCTACCTCTACTAAAGATCGTCCGAACACGTACAATCTAAACTAAAGCTCTTGACCTTCTAGAAATAATATCATCACTAAGGGATCACCACACCTTACATATAAAACTTAACCCCATGATAAAACATTAAGATTACACAAATTGGAGCCCACGAGGTGGTTTATCATGAGGGATCGGTCCAGAGTGGAGAAAATGTGGAGGCCGCCAACATTCTCAAATCAGTCTCACCTAGAAAATGCTTTAAGTGTCGCAATTTGCATTTGATTGCCCAAATAGGAGACTGATTTCTTTCATGGAGTAAGGAGTAGTGGAATAAATGAAGAATCGCATAGGAGAAAATAAAGATGTTAGAGTATCAACTTTTAGCCGATGAGAGAGAGATGCTAATTGTTTGATGGATCCTTTACATTGAGCTCACGAGATGGTAACAATAGCTCCATCATAATATCTTTCATACCCGTTGCACTATGAGGGGAAATGTTTATTTCTATCATAGATACGTAAAACTATTAGAATGCGGTATCCACCCAAATGGTTGACAAGTTGAACCTGGTCACAAAGAAGTGCTCTCAATCTTTTTTCCATCTTGGTTGAAAAAAATGTATGAGATCACAGTTGAAAGGAGATGCTTCATGAAATTCTCTATTGGAGACAAGTTCTAGGAGCAGGTGTGGTGTGATTGGTGCCCATAGATGCTTGTCACATTATGTTAGACTGTCTTTGGCATACTATCATGGTATACATCATGATGGTACATCATGATGGCCAATAATAATACATATTCTTTTACCAAGGATATTATGCTCATCATACTGTTACATTGGAAGGAACCCGAGGTAATGGGCATCCAAGCAGAGTTTGAGATTATGGTGTTACAAACTACCTTTCGACAGGCCTTGCATATAGGAATACCATTGGTGGTCCTAAAAAATAATGAATCTATGGAGCTGGTACAAGACATAAAGTAGCCCCTGTCGGGAGAGTATCAAGATGCCTTGATCGAAGTCCATCTTCTGAGTTGCTACTCCTGAGGGAAATCCAACATGCCATAGATCTTCTAGGATCAGTGCTCCTCAATTGACCCAACTATAGGATGCGACCCATGGAGTATGAGGAATAGCATAAGCAGGCTAATAAGTCCCAAGAAGTTATGATTTTCAAGGAAGGTGATTTTGGTATGGATTAGACTGACGGAGCGATTTCTTGCAGATTCTTTTGAGAAATTCTAGTCTAGAATTGCTGTTCACCTTTTTCGGCCCTTATGGACTGGCTCAAAACCCTTCAATGATCCAACTTACTTTAATTAAATTTCTATTTGGGTTAGTTTGCTTGGAACCTTTTTACAGGTTATTATTTGGTTTGAGAAATTTTAGCATTTGGTTTATGCAATAGATGTTGTTTTCTCTAGTTTGTTTTTATTTGGGTACTGTATCCTTAATTCTTCCTTAGGTGGTCTGTCTAGAGCCTGATTGTCAAGGTGGCGATCTCTACCGCTGGTTCCACAATCCAACAGTATTTTTCTGCTGTCAAGCAGCTGTCCACCTGCCGATTGGGCCGAATTTCAGCCGCCATCACTCTTCCCTCCTCTATTACCTATTTTGCTACCATCCTACTCCTGCTATGATCCTTACACACCCTCAAGGAACCATAGATAGGTGTCAGAAATATATCCACTAATTGTGTTTTTGATTGCATATGATAATGCATTAAATAATAGGGATTTCTTGCTAAATTAAATGGAACGGCTGCTGAATGAAACATGTGAGCAATTTCTTCATGGAAATGATCTCTAGCTCATTGCAGTAGATTTTGACATTTCTCTTTTTGGGGTCATAGCTTTCAGTTCTTAAAAAATTTCATTTGATTGGGAGTTATAATGTGGGGTGGTACCACTTTGACAAGAAAAAGGAACGGGAATTCGGCATTCTTTTTATTTTTCCTTAGCTTCAGCATCTTGATTTTGAACTTTCTAAGATAAATCACATATTATCTCCTACCACTTTCTTGCCTTCTCAGCACAGATTGTAGCAACAGAAGTACTGAAAAAAAACGGGCTTTATTATGTGGTATGACATCTATAAATACTAATAATGATATTTATTATCTACTAAATACCTATTAGCTATAATTATATTTATTAAATTTGCAAAATATCCCGTAAAATTAGTAATTATTAATTATTAAATTATGACAATAGATAAGGCAGCATCAGTAGGTACTGTTGCTGCTGATGGAACATCATTAACTAGTGTTGATCTTCTATCATGGTTATGCAGATGATTTTTTTTTTTTCTCTTCCAATATAGTGATCATTGGTAAAGCCAAATTTATTCAAGGTAGTCAGGTTCATTGTTTTCCTAGTCAAATAAAGTCATTGATAAACTTTCTATTGCTCAATAGTTTACACAGTCGAAATAAATAATGTTGTTTATTTATTTTCTTATTGTATGCTTCTTATTTGAGATTTTCATAGCCACAGAATTCTAGTTTTATTTTGATGGTTTACGTCTTAATGATTTCTCATCAATTTGAAATTTACTGTTTTTTTCCTCCTGCTTTGAATTTTATACAACATGTCCGATCGTATCACACACTAATCTATTTCTGCCCCTCTTTTTACTGTGAAAATTTAGAGACGGAGGAATGCTGTTGATGAACTCAACATGCGCAGCATCTTTGAGGAGAATGATGTCGTTTGTGTAAGCAATCCAACCATTTTAAACTATTTTTTCTCTTTACTTTTATTTGTTAAGTTTTTAAGTAGCATTTTATCATTGATTCTATTTAGCATATTATCATCAATCTTGAGATGCATTCAAGGTGTTAAATGGCTTAAATTCTTCAATGATGAACCTTTTGATTTATGCCATAGTATGGAAGTCACCAAAGGGATCCATGCCATGTTTCTTTAGAAGGGCTTTGTGTCTCAAAACTGGTCTAAAAAGCTTCAAAATTTCTAAGCATTGTAGAAATGAGCTGCATGCTTGAAACATCTCAAGAAACTTGATTTTTGGCAGACTTTTTTTGGCAAACATTAATCTACCCAAGAGTGATACTGCAAAAAGATGGTAGATCTATTGCCAGATTTTTTGTTATGGTTGTGTAGAATTTCTGCAAACTCTCTCAGAAAACATTGTAGTTTTGTGTCAAATATATGTTAAAGCTTATAAAAGTAATTATGATTTAGCACGAACTATTATTAGAAATGGTTGTGTAGTGACAAAAAATTTTGTATGAGGTTAGAGTTATGTCAATGATCAACCCTGAGTTCACGTTTATTTTTTCTGGTTTGAGAGATGTTTACAATAAATATTCAAAATGATGGGNTGTATCACGAGATAACTTTCAAAATTCATAAAAAAATAATGCAAGTGCATCGAACAACATGCAGATGCATATTAGAGTGCACCAAATTGTGCAAGCACATCACATATATGCGTTAAAAATTATGCAAGGGTATCAAGAAGCATGCACACTTTCCAAGATACATCAAATTGCTAAAATCAATATGTCTGCAAATGCATTAACGAACATTCTGAACGCTTGAACTGAATGTTAGAAAATGTTGCACGATCTAAGGGAGAGATCCGATAAAATTGAAAAGTGTCTTGCCTCGAGAAACATGCAACTATAACTAGGAAATTTTGGCAAACTCTCTTAAATTCAAAATTCAGACTTACAAGTGTATCAAACATGTGTTCTTGAGTCAATTCCCCTATTAGTGTTGCGACCAACATTGCAAGTTCGATCCTACACATAATGAGTATTAGAGTCTACAATACTCATATTTATGAATGATTTCCTCTTATGTCTAATATAATATACTTATTATAATGGATTGAAAACTTGATATTCAACCGCAAAATTTGCTAGAAATATTTGATGTTCCATTTATACGGTCTTCATGGCTCTTTTACAAAGAGAATTCATCTCAAAATAAGAACTCTTAGTGTCAGCATGCTCATAAAGTACAATCATACATTTAATTTCAACACATACCAAATTTTCTAAATTTTGTATAAGCGGGTGAAGTTAATGCTGTCTACAATGCAAAGGATATGTAAATATTTAAATGATGCAAATAAATAATTGCATTTTTCAAACAACTCTTTTCTTATGATGGGTTTGGTTTATTGAACATAATTGTTGGAGGGATCCTCTCTGAAAATGAAGCTTTCAGTTTTAGACACAAATGTTGCAGATATCAATATACTCTGATGATGCCCTTAAATTTTAATGTAAAATAACATTAGCTTGCAAAGTGTTAATATTATTTTTAATGTACCTCTATGATTATTCGTAAAACTCTCGTCCTAATAATGAAATGACATGTTCTTTAAACGTGTGATTTTGTTGCCAAATAGCGTTACAAAAGGAATGATTATAACCGTGGCTCTCTGATTTGGTGATTGTTGTAAAATGATTATTAAATTATGGTCATGACCAAATGCAATAAGTTTCATAATGGACTGAATCACTTGAGGATGAACTATAGAGGGCATTTAGTATGGAATAAAACCTTATATCAGTTAATGCTAATTTAAAATCTTCCTCTCGGACAAACATTCACCTTGGCTTTTCAAGGTTTCCTTAAATGACATAATATATGATTGTTGTCAAAGATCTTTCGGTCAAGTTGGGTAGATTAAATTATCTTGTTGAAGTGAAACAGGGTTCACAACAACTTGGGACGATAGAATCACGAGGTTTTGATCAACTTTATCATCCTTTTTTTTCCATCTGCTTTAGGCTAAAAGCAATAAATTTTCCCAATCCAAAACCAAAATTACTACTATCATGATTTGCCAAGAACTTAAGGCATAATAACTAGCCTTAGTCGAACATTTTCTCCCCTCGNGTCAAGTTGGGTAGATTAAATTATCTTGTTGAAGTGAAACAGGGTTCACAACAACTTGGGACGATAGAATCATGAGGTTTTGATCAACTTTATCATCCTTTTTTTTCCATCGGTTTTAGGCTAAAAGCAATAAATTTCCCCAATCCAAAACCAAAATTACTACTATCATGATTTGCCAAGAACTTAAGGCATAATAACCAGCCTTAGTCGAACATTTTCTCCCTTCATCAAGAGCAATAATTAGGCATATGAGCTTGCATCTATGGGGAAGTTGGAACCGGGTCTTAAGTTCTCGCAAAATGATGAAGAAATTTTTGGATAACGTACGTACCACAATTTCTATCTATTTACATATCTAACATATAAGCCTTAATTTTTAAATTTATAACACTCTACCTTTAAAAGGTGCATTTCATTTTTTTATAAGTTAGTGATAGTTGCATTTTTTGATGTTATTGAAAAATTANGGGGGGGGGGTGCAAAAATTCCATGCTAATTATTATATATTTTAAAGAATAATTGAAGCGATATTCATTTTTTTCATATGATACTAAGAATAATGGCACTCTAAATATTTGAGCATACAACACAGTAGCATTGCACTATAACCTAACTTTTGAATTTATGAACATTATCTGACCATTGGATTTTTCAAACTACAGCAAGCAGTTATTCAGCTTTCAACTGCAAATTTTCCGACATTTGTACAACTTCGTCTCGAATGAACCTTAAGTTGTGAAAGAGGTGCTAATCAGAAGAGCAGAGGGAGCCTTAAAGAGAATATAAGAAGCAAAGGATTCAAAGAACAGATGATGAGGGAGCTTCAAGTTTCACTGAATCAAACACAGAAGGTGAGGTTGCAAGCCGCTCTCCAACATCTATCCGATCTTGCTTCTCAAGCGTCTTCATCCACCCTCTTAGTCACTGTCTCAGACACCATCCCGGTTAACGGTGAAGATGGCATTCTCAAGTAAGTCAATACAAGGGCATATTAATTTATTTGAATGCTTCTTAATCTTAAGTTTCGTTGAAAGTTTGTAATGTGTCTTGAGAATATTTTGTAAGATTCTAAAAGTCTGAAATTGCTGGTCTTTTGGTTGAAAATATTGTTTATAACTAAATTTGGAATGTCAATGCTGGTCCACTTTTGCTGCTTGGATGAGACATTAGGAGCTTTTTTAATTTCAGCACAATTAGTAGGAAAGCTTCAAATTTTATGTGTTCGTAAGGCATGGCATGAGCGATGATGTATTAAATTATGAACAATTACAAGCATTGAGATACTATCTATTTAGTGATTTTTCATTTTTAGTTCACTATACATGGAGTTTTTGTACACCTTTTACAATTTATGCACTTTTAATCTCAAATATGTTGTAGCCGCTGAATTGGATGTAAAAATAACAGAGATTTGAGAAAGATACTATTGCTGGGATTTGATTAAATAGATATAATGACGGGATTACATGTCCAAATGATGGGTGATTTTACCTGGAAGGTAATTTATTTTTTAATCCCTCCAAAAAAGACAACTTTTAATAATTTTGATTTGCCTCAAAACAATCCCAAACTCTAATTTATTAGAAAAGCGAAGGGTGCTGTTGGACCTGGGAATGAAGAGCTTACCTGTTGGCTCCAGAATGAAGTAGCCAAGGGATTTAAAAATTTTTCCATTGTCGACTTCATCATACTCCGTGCCATCCAAAGTTCTGACTTCAAGTTTAGTCAGTTGATCAACGAAATTTCATTAAATTGGTATCTGTGATATGTTGAATGTCTGATATATACCCATCAGGCAACTCTACTCTACTTTGAAGGCATTTGTTTTGAAATTATTTAATATGCAACATTGAATGATCATTTTATATTTGAACTTGTGGTAGACACTAATGAGTATTGAGTAATCTCTCCTTGTATAATATACAATGTCTATATTCACCTTCTTTATTATCTAACTGTTGGTGGAGTGTACCGTTATTTATATTCTAAGTCTTGATTACCTATTCGTATTTGTATGCGAACTTCCTTGATACTGTTTGCTAGCTCATTTGTGTGAATATCTTCTCTTGTTAAATATGGAGTTAGTGCTTGAAGTGGGTTGTTTCATGAGTTTATTCCATAAATCTCTTCAAATAGTGACTTTTGGGTTGACTTGTATCTCAAGGAGTAATTAACAATTTTAATCTGACTAATGCGGCAGCTTATTTTTATAAATGTTCCCTTTGGACCTAATGTCTGCAGAAAAAAGAATTCAACTTCTTTAGATCTTCATAAACCAAAAAACTTCGTGATCTGAATGCCAAATAAATTTTATATGATCCAAATAATGTTACCCAATCACAAAGCTTAGATAATGACATTAAAATTATATAAAATTTTGTTGTGAGATCCTCTAAATGGGATTTCTTCAACTTTTAGAACGATCTATTCCTTATCTATGGCCAAGTGTTTGGGCCTTCTTTGGTGAAGTCAATGATTTTCTTGCGATTAGTATTTGTGTCTCTATTTGATGGCTGCCTGGNAGTTCTCATGCTTCAATCAATGAACTTACCAGATGGTATCCAGGTAAAATTTTTCTAGTATTTTATCTTTTGGTCAGAATGCAATTCTCCTAAATTTTTTCTAGTATTTGATCTTTTATGGTTATTGCTCTAAATTTTCTTTTATTTTGTTGCGTCTTTTGATGAAAACTCAAATCAAGCATGACACTGATCAAGGATTTCTAAATGATGCTAGGGTCAAGGTCGATATTGAAATGTTTATAAGGGGAATAGGGATGAATGGGAAACCTGAAATAATGTGAATGAAAGGGTGAATGGTGTTTGGCTGTTTGGATGGAGGTAGAGGAGCGGACCAACGACATAGAGAAGATAATTCACTAGACACGAGAAGGTCTACCACCTATACTCGATCACGATACAATAATACCGCTTGAAAGGAAGCGTTACAACACTCTAAATCAAGAGAAAGTAGAGAACGAATCTCCAAAATAATATAGACCAAAATAATCATCCCGATAACTTGTCTAAAGCAGTGTATATACTTAGGAAGAAGCGAAACCCTAATTTTATCCTAAATTTAGCATTTAGGGGCCTTAGGGATTGACTTGTTCGCTGTGGAGGCGGCAAGTGAACTTGTTCAAGTTTGAATTGGCGAAATGCCTTTTCCAGTCCTGTTATACTAAGGTGACACACCCATGTCATCCTCTCTCTGTAGGAGGGCTTCACCTTCATCGTCGAAAAACATCTGAATTCTCATAGTATGATGATAAATTAGCAACATTAAATGTGATATAAATATTATAATAACTAAGTCATTTAGTCTTGTAAATATTATCATTTAATTTTTTTATTAATCTAAATGAATATGAGGTCTAGGTCCGAGCTTTCTAAATAAATCTATAAGAAATCTTTTCTTTTTCAACCTAATTCACATTAAATTATCTTTCTTGAAAATCATGACATTTTTGAACTTATTAGCCTACTTATGATACTTAGCATGTTGTTTGACTATTTTATTATTAATCTGATTATGTAAGGCATAAATCTTATTGGCTGTGTCTTTGCATTAGTTTAGGCTTAATAATTAAAAGTATAAGCACTAACTTTAAAGTTGTCCGGGGATTTTGCCTATAAATTTTATTAAAAGGGTTATGGCCTATGGAGTGATTGATGGATCAATTATACACAGTCAATCAGAGGAAGACTCAGGTCCCACAACTTGTTTTTTTTTTGCACACAGAATACCTTACAAGTTTGTTCAAACAATGATTCACTATTTTTATTTGGCCGTCTGTCTAAGGATGAGCTGTTGAATTGAAATGAAGCTTTTTTATCCAATTTATCCTATAGTGTTCTCTAGAAATGTCCTAAAAAACTTTACATCTCTATTTGAAATATCTCGAGCACATCATCAAGACGATATCTCTTTGTGAAATAGAGATTAACAATGTGTGAAGCATCCATCTTCTTGTTGTAATGTACGAAGCCCGCATCTTGGAGAAGCAATCTACTATCACAATAATTGAATCTCTGGTTTATTGTGTTCATGACAGACTCACGGCGAAATTCATGCTCACATCGTCCCAAGATAGTTATGGAATAGAAAGCGCATATATAAATTAATATTTCGCCTTTGGGTCTTGGCTATGTGACACACCTTACAGTGCTTGACATGTTTCGCCACATCGTGTGTTAGTTTACACCAAATGAAGATTTCCTTTACCAAGAAAAGAATCTTATCATTGTTAAAATTTCCTGACATTATGGTCCTGTAAAATAGCTTCTCTGTGTGAAGTCTTAGTAATGCACAACTTATTTTGAAGAATACGTTATCATTGGACCTGTGTTACTTATTGTATGGTCTCTCCTAGTAATGAGCCCAATCTCGTGGAAGCCCTTATTAGTTGCGTAAAGATCATTTAGCATCTCAAAAGCAATTACCGTTCACTACATGTTAGTGATCAGTAGATCGTGGCAGCTCAAAATATTAGCTAACTTATTTTGACTCCTAGATTTGAGATTGAGCAGAAAATGAAAGGAAGAAATAAACTCTATTNCGTTCCTTTATTCAATGTGAGGCATAATGTTGAGGTAATTTTAAATTTGATGGATACCTTAGAAGAAATTTTATAGAGATATCACATATCNTCCTTTATTCAATGTGAGGCATAATGTTGAGGTAATTTTAAATTTGATGGATACCTTAGAAGAAATTTTTTAGAGATATCACATATTTGATTTTGAAAGAGTTGATTTCAATAAAGCAAAATTAATAAATATTGCTCAAATATTTTAGCTACGGCTGCTAAAACAAAATATGATTGTTCTAAATTAAAACATATGCTTAAAGAACAATATTTTCTTGTATTGATTATAGAGAGCAATTGTATCAAAATTAAGAATTTTAAACATTTTTCGTTATAGTATGAGTTAATATTTTCTTAGATATGGAGTTCTTATAGCCAATCGTGATTTGTTTATAAGTTTTTATACTATCAGTATTTTTTCATTGAAGGTTTTAATAAATAATTTAACCATTAATTCTCCAAAAATCTAGATGAGGTTTTCTACATAGCTTTAGAGTTTGAAAAACATTCCAATTATCCTTCTGTTAGGATTAACACCTTTATTTTAATTTTAATTGAAAATCTAAATCCTGTTAAACAAACCATCATAGTTTNAATAAATAATTTAACCATTAATTCTCCAAAAATCTAGATGAGGTTTTCTACATAGCTTTAGAGTTTGAAAAATATTCCAATTATCCTTTTGTTAGGATTAACACCTTTATTTTTATTTTAATTGAAAATCTAAATCCTGTTAAACAAGCCATCATAGTTTAGCTCATGAATGTTTCTTTAAAGAATACACTCAATGCATAAAAAAGGTATAGTTAAAATGCTTTTTTTAAAGTTGCATCTACTTTAAAAATCACAAATGATTTTGTATTAAATTTTACTTTTTATGAGCCTGAAATCGGAATGAATCAAAATTGAGTGTGAGATTATAGACGAACATCCTCGATTAAATCTGAATCTTTCTTAGATTTTCATTTGAATTTTGTTTTTAAAGTTGTTTGATTTGATTGAGCGAACTAATTATGCAATTTTTGAGGTACTATTTGTTGTTGGTAGAACTATAATGTATAATGAACTACAATCAAAGATATTTTTTATTCTTGAATTTTTTATTTACAAATTCATAGAAGGAATCTATTGTATAAAATTAAATTGCATCAACATTAAAAGAAGATATTTGTTACTGACGATGCCTTTGTGTAAATCTTAGAAGTTAAAATTCTTTCATTGTGGTTAAATCTGAAGATAAATTGGTCATCACGATTAATTCATAAATTGGCCACCACGATGAATCATTTGCTTGGGATATCAATCCTCTTGCGGCTTCCTCACTATTATAAGGCTCTAAATTCTTATATTTTTCTTTTTTTTTCTTAAAGCACCGAAAAGAATTATTACCACTTCCTTAACAACAAAAGCATGTACTATATTTTTCATAACTATTTTTTATGATTATATATTTTTGTGATACCTTCCTTGTGGGGCTTAGAAGGTTAACAAATTTGTATATCTAATTCTTATATTTCGAAGTTCTAAAATTAGAAAATTTAACTTCCTTATGGAAGCTTTTGTTTTAAGTTTTTTTTTTTAAAAAATCATCTCAAGTGATTGATAAGCTTCCTCAAGTATAGTTAAATGGAGTAAAATTAACTAATCATAGATGGTGCTTCTCAAACCACTTAAATATATTGTGATCAAATTGATTATTTGTTTAATTTTAAGTTGCTAATTTAAATAGTTATAAAATCTTTGATTTATATTTGTTAGAAGGTTTATTTTTTTTTCAAATATTGAAATTTATAGCATTAAGTTTTTTTTTAAATAATTTGAAGTAAAAGGACCTTTGATAGCTTAGTTAAGCATTATGAAAATAAGATTTTTTAGATGAATGTGTGACAAATTAAGAAGGATAAATTAAGAAATGATTATATTGAAGGAATCGTTAGAGTAACATCTATTTAAGGCAGTTAAAATAAATTGGTGGTTCNAAGATTTTTTAGATGAATGTGTGACAAATTAAGAAGGATAAATTAAGAAATGACTATATTGAAGGAATGGTTAGAGTAACATCTATTTAAGGTAGTTAAAATAAATTGGTGTTTCGTACATCCATGATGAAGGGTAGTAAATGCAGCAATTAGAAGGTAAATTAAATTAGTTTTAAAGATTATGAAGAGAGGGGGATAAATCTTAGGTAATATGGATATATATTGTTAAGCTAATTGGTATAGAATATATTCAGCACTTTCAATGGTACTTTGTAAGAATGAATGCAAAAGGAGGATTTATAAAACAAAACTTAGATTAGGTCAGATTAATGATGATGAAAATTAATTTTCATGTCAATCCTTATGGAAATATTTTGTAGTAGCCTANAATGAATGCAAAAGGAGGATTTATAAAACAAAACGTAGATTAGGTAAGATTAATGATGATGAAAATTAATTTCATGTCAATCCTTATGGAAATATTTTGTAGTAGCCATTGGATTTAAAGCATTGACCTTTGCCGTTGGACTTAATTCTTTGATCTTCGTTTCATCACAGAGGGGTGGCTAACATGCATTTTGTTGGCATGCAATATAATGTTTTCTCATAAGGAGCTCTCAATTGCTATAAATATGCTAAAATTTGTGTGAAAGGTAGTATGGTGGATAATAATGTAATGGCTCTGCACGATTTGAAGTTCTAAGGGAGATGCAATTAAAATTATCTTTATTGTGATAAAATTCCAGATTGAAATATGATTGCCAAATATTCACATTGATGCCTATGTTAGTGAGGTTCATCTTAATTAGTGGAGTTTTATTCATTTATTTTATGAAGTTTTCTCATGACATCATTTCCATACATGTTTTTACCATTTTATCTCAAGAATTTTTCTCACGAATATCTAATGGCTACCTTTCTATTGTATATTCATCAATTGAGTATCTGTTTCTTACGTTTGTTAGCCTCGCTTGCCTCCATTAATTTGGGCATACTCATTGTGAACTCACTTGTCTTGTTTTGTTTAGGGGCCATGGGACTTCGGAGCTTGTTGGAAAAGTGGTGGCTACCCTTTGTGGTGTTGTTGAACGAGTGAACAAGCTGGTTTATGTTCGGACATTAAGGGCCAGGTATTTGCATCCATTAAATGTTAGAAATTTGATGTTGTGTTTTTTTCTTTTTCTTTTGAAGGTGCATTTTTCTCAAAGAAAAGTCAATCAAATATCTTCACTATTTTATGGAAGTTATATTTGTAATATTAAAATGATAATTCCTCTAGGTACAAGCCAGAGGTTGGTGACATAATTGTTGGCAGGGTCATTGAGGTACAACCTTCTGATCTCTAGGAAGTATGCTGATTAATTGTTAATAAAGAAAACATATTTGCTTAGTTAAAGTTAATGTTTTATGATTATATGCATCTGATTTGGATCTTTATTTTTTGGGATATTTACATGCATACCACACAATTCTTATGTTTTTACATATCTAACACCAAAAGTATGAATACCTTGATGTCATAAACTTATGCATGAAAAGATGTATTTCACTTTTAAAAATGCATTGATGATGGTATTTTTGATTTGATGTTAGAGATTTGAGTGGTATGCATGTAAATTTGAATTTTTAGGTGTTATTTTTGATTTGATGTTAGAGATTTGAGTGGTATGCATGTAAATTTGAATTTTTAGGTGTTAGATATGTAAATACTTGAGAATTGTGTGATATGTATGTAAATGCCCCCTTTTTTTAAATTCCCATAATATATTTAATTATCTCATTTCCCATAAACCAGCTTATACGTTTTTAGATTGCTCCAAAACGCTGGAAGCTCGAGATTAACTTTAGTCAGAATGCAGTTCTCATGCTTCAATCAATGAACTTACCAGATGGAATCCAGGTAAAATTGTTCTAGTATTTTATCTTTTGGTCAGAATGCAATTCTCGTAATTTTTTTCTAGTATTTTATCTTTTATGGTTATTGCTCTAAATTTTGTTTTATTTTGTTGTGACTTTTGATGAAAACTCAAATCAAGCATGACACTGATCTAGGATTTCTAAATGATGCTAGGGTTCAAGGTCGATATTGAAATGTTTATAAGGGGAATATGGATGAATGGGAAACCTGAAATAATGTGAATGAAAGGGTGATTGGCTGTTTGGATGGAGTTAGAGGAGCGGACCAACGACATAGAGAAGATAATACACTAAACATGAGAAGGTCTACCACCTATACTCGATCACGATACAATAATACCACTTGAAAGGAAGCGTTACAACACTCTAAATCAAGAGAAAGTAGAGAACGAATCTCCAAAATAATATAAACCCAAATAATCATCCTGATAACTTGTCTAAAGCAGTGTATATACTTAGGGAGAAGCGAAACCCTAATTTTATCCTAAATTTAGCATTTAGGGGCCTTAGGGATTGACTTGTTTGCTGGGGAGGCGGCAAGTGAACTTGTCCAAGTTTGAATTGGCGAAATGCCTTTTCCAGTCCTGTTATACTAAGGTGACACACCCATGTCATCCTCTCTTGGTAGGAGGGGCTTCACCTTCATCGTTGAAAACATCTGAATTCTCATAGTATGATGATAAATTAGCAACATTAAATGTGATATAAATATTTATATAATAACTAAGTCATTTAGTCTTGTAAATATTATCATTTAATTTTTTTATTAATCTAAATGAACATGAGGTCTAGGTCCGAGCTTTCTAAATAAATCTATAAGAAATCTTTTCTTTTTCAACCTAATTCACATTAAATTATCTTTCTTGAAAATCATGACATTTTTGAACTTATTAGCCTACTTATGATACTTAACATGTTGTTTGACTATTTTATTATTAATCTGCTTATGTAAGGCACAAATCTTCTTGACTGTAGTCTTTGCATTAGTTTATGCTTAATAGTTAGAAGTATAAGCACTAACTTTAAAGTTGTCCGAGGATTTTGCCTATAAATTTTATTAAAAGGGTTATGGCCTGTGGAGTGATTGATGGATCAATTATACACAAAATCAGAGGAAGACTCGGGTCCCGCAACTTGTTTTTTTTTTTTGCACACATAATACCTTACAAGTTTGTTCAAACAATGATTCACTATCTTCATTTGGCCGTCTGTCTAAGGATGAGCTGTTGAATTGAAATGAAGTTTTTTTATCCAATTTATCCTATAGTGTCCTCTAGAAATGTCCTAAAAAACTTTACATCTCTATTTGAAATATCTCGAGCACATCATCAAGACGATCTCTCTTTGTGAAATAGAGATTAACAATGTGTGAAGCATCCATCTTCTTGTTGTAAGGTACGAAGCCCGCATTGGAGAAGCGATCTACTATCACAATAATTGAATCTCTGGTTTATTGTGTTCATGATAGACTCACGGCGAAATTCATGCTCACATCGTCCCAAGATAGTTATGGAATAGAAAACACATATAAATTAATATTTTGCCTTTGGGTCTTGGCTATGTGACACACCTTACAGTGCTTGACATGTTTCGCCACATCGTGTGTTAGTTTACACCAAACGAAGGTTTCCTTTACCAAGTAAAGAATCTTATCATTGTTAAAATTTCTTGGCATTATGATAGTCCTGTAAAATAGCTTCTCTGTGTGAAGTCTTAGTAATGCAAAACTTATTTTGAAGAATATGTTATCATTGGACCTGTGTTACTTATTGTATGGTCTCTCCTACTAACGAGCCCAATCTCGTGGAAGCCCTTATTAGTTGCGTAAAGATCCTTTAGCATCTCAAAATAAATTACCGTTCACTACATGCTAGTGATCAGTAGGCCGTGGCAGCTCAAAATATTAGCTACCTTATTTTGACTCCTAGATTTGAGATTGAGCATAAAATGAAAGGAAGAGATAAACTCTATCGTAGAGGCATGTTTTCCCTTCAATTTGTTTTGACCATTTAGGAATATCAGGGTTTCATGATCAGTATAAAGAGTGAAGTCACTTGCCAGTAAATAATGACTCGAATGACCGAGGGCTCTCATAATGACAAACCATTGTCATATGTGGAATACTTTCACCTTGATTTATTCAGATTTTAACTAAAGACGACCATGGGATGTCCATCTTGAGTCAACACAACTCCAATTACTATATAAGAGGTATCACACTTAACCTTAAACAAATGGTTGAAATTTGGTTTGGTTAGGACACAAGCCTTAATAACTGCTGCTTCAGTGCATTAAATTAGTATCTCATCTAACTTTGAAACTAAGAAGCTTGGTTTGCCTTGCCGTTATGAAATTGAAACTTTTAATGAACTTTCTGTAAAATCAAGTCGACCCATTAAACTGGTGCGCCCATGTGAAAGAGGATAGATTGTGCCAATTCACAATAGCCTCTATCTTAGTTGATTCGTCTCAATTCCATTCGTTGAAACAATGTATCACAAAAACCATGTTTGCGACATTGGAAATTGGCACCTCTTCATATGACCATACAACTTCCCCATCCGAAGAACTAAAAAAACTTTCACAGTTCCCGCAAATTGTCTTTCATAGGATGAATGGTTGTAAACTAAATTTTCATTAAAGTAAATAATTGCAAATTTTTCAATAAATACTAAACAAGCTTAGTTCATTAGTTTTATGAAAGTACGTGAGGTATTGGGCAAGTCATAAAACATGATTGTCCACTTGCACAACCCATATCCCGATTCTTGAATGTTGTCATCTACTTGTCTTCTTTTTTCATTTGAATATGATATTAGCCACTGTGTAGATCGATCTCAGTGAAGGTTGCTCTGTGAAATTGATCTAGCAAATCATCCATTTATAGAATAAAGAGTTGGTAATTGATGTTGATCTTGTTCACCGGTCTACTCTTAATGCACGTGTGTTGTTGCCCATTTTTTTGAGACTATCAGAGCTAGTATAATATAGAAGTTGGTATTCTCACAAACCAATTCCCTGACCATGAGATCTTCAATCTATTTTTGTAATTGTAGCTCTTGATACTCAGCTAGTCACATATGGTAGGTTGGTCGGTTGGCTGGATGGAGAGCATCGATCATAGAATGAGATTTATGCTATATTGTATCCCTCTTGGGGGAGGTAGCTCGGTTGGTAGACTGTTTGTCAGAATGTTCTTAAACTCCTTCAATAAGGATTACTGCATGCTCCACTTGACACAAATAATTATTTCCTATAGTTATTATTTCATTATTTTTTACTATCTAATCATAATTTTTCTGATGCAAAACAAATCTTTGTCATGACCACCATTTTTCAGTTTTATAAATTATTAGAAATTGATAATCTCATTGCGCGATTCAAGATGAAAGTACTTGTAAAGATGATATCTCTTAAAATATTATCTATCCAATTTCATTCTTAAGTGATTTTGTTTCCATTTATCTTTTTTGGAGCATAAGTATTGTTTAATGCAATATTGAAATTATTCTTTAATCCAAGATTGAGGGTGCGTTTGAAGCAGCTTGTGCGTTTCATGATAAACAACTTATCCTGAATTGCGGCCCATGACTTATGTTTAGTGTAAAAATCCAACCGCATTTTTGGATAAGTGGGCAAAACGTGCGATCCAAACGGTACCGCGACGTTTTCAAAAAACGCCCTCGCACTTATGAACTGCCCCAAATGGGCCCTGAATGTGTGAACAATACAAGGGGTTTAAAAAATACGAGGGTATCGAGTCTTAATTAATGTTCATATATCTCTTTATATATATGTATTGCCATTGATTACTTAAACCACTTAGTTTGCTTCTACTCCTATAATCATTTCTTCGATTTGATTCACAATGCATAATTTATTTTTATATACTCCTTCATTATTGATGATTTTTATAAACATAGGTCTGTGAGGCCCATGAAATTAATGAGAATTTTTCTTATGCGTTTGACAACCATTACAAACAATGACAACTCTCTTTTCATTCCACGCCTTTGTCATAAACTCCATCATTCTTTCAACATTTATTCTCCCATAATCATTTCTATGATTAAATTCATAATGTAGAATTTTTCTTTATATGTTTCTTCATAGTTGATGATCTTTATGAACATTAGCCTGTGAGACCAATGAAATTAATAAGAAGTTTTCTTTTGTGGTTGATAATCATTTCAAATTGTGATAACTCCCTTCTCATTCGAAGCCTATGTTACAAACTCTTATCATTCTTTTAATTTTTACCTTTTTCTTAGAAGCAAATTGGTCCTCTGAAGTCTTACAAAAAACTGTCATCCGAAGATTTACCCTTTGTTTGGGGCAGTTGCAGCTTATTGAATAATCTGTTGTTAAACTGATTAAAAATAATCTGCTGATAAGCTAGGTGTGGTGGCTATTATAATTTAAAAAAAAAAATCATACCGCTGCCAGAAAGCTGTCACCGCACCTAGATAGATGTGGTGTTCGGTGTGCGGTGTGAAGTACTTGTTTTCAATGTTTTGAAGACGCATAAGCTGACAAAATACAGTTTACCCAAACAGGTCAGGTGTGTTTTCAAAACACCCCCGCACTAAATAAGTTGCCCCAAACGGGCCCTTAATCACAAGGAATGACGCGGGTGAATGTCGCAGGACAGGTTGCACACCTTCCTTTTGTAGGAATTGATGTTCAAATATGGATGACAGTCCAATTGAAGGACCTATTCACCATTTCCAAGCTCCGTGGACTGGCCCAACGCCATTCAATGGTCTTACTTCATTTAGATTTCTATTAGTGTTAATTTGCTTGGAATGTATTTATATGTTATTTTTTGGTTTGAGGACTTTTGACTTTTGATTTGTGCAATAGATGCTTTATCTACTTTATTCTTATAGGAGTGTTGTACCCTTAGAACTTTCCCAGGTGGTGTGTCTGTAACCTAATTAGATTGATGTGATGATCTCTTCCAGACGTCTGACAATCTCTTATGTATACTTCATTGGTTTCAAAATCCAATAGCAGCTTTCTGCTATCAAGTGGCTGTCCAGCCGCCGATTGTGCCAAATTTTAGCTCCATTATTCCTCTCTACTTTGTTACCAATCCTATTACTATGCTACTCAATCCCTTGATCGTTTCACTCCATCTAGACTCTCTAGATAAGTGTCATTTTGTATCAAAGCCTAAAATCCCAAAATTTTTAGGTGTTTGGTTTCCTTCACGTAAATAAAAAATTAACATAACCTAAATTTTTGATCAATTGAATAATTTTTATCCCTAAATTTAAAATTTCAAAGACTAACCTTCCTACCTCTACTAAAGATCGTCCGAACACGTACTATCTAAACTAAAGCTCTTGACCTTCTATAAATAATATCGTCACTAAGGGATCACCACACCTTACATGTAAAACTCAACCCCATGATAAAACATTAAGATTACACACATTGGAGCCCACGAGGTGGTTTATCATCAGAGATCAGCCCAGAGTGGAGAAAATGTGGAGGCCGCCAACATTCTCAAATTAGTCTCACCTAGAAAGTGTTTTAAGTGTCACAATTTGTGTTTGATTGCCCAAATAGGAGACTGATTTCTTTCATGGAGTAAGGAGTAGTGGAAGAAATGAACAATCGCATAGGAGAAAATAAGGATGTTAGAGTATCAACTTTTAGCCGATGAGAGAGAGATGCTAATTGTTTGACGGATCCTTTACATTGAGCTCACGAGATAGTAACAATAGCTCCATCATAATATCTTTCATACCCGTTGCACTATGAAGGGAAATACTTATTTCTATCATAGATACATAAAACTATTAAAATGCGGTATCCACCCAAATGGTTGACAAGTTGAACCTGGTCACAAAGAAGTGCTCTCAATCTTTTTTCCATCTTTGTTGAAGAAAATGTATGAGATCACAGTTGAAAGGAGATGCTTAGTGAAATTTTCTATTGGAGACAAGTTCTAGGAGCAGGTGTGGTGTGATTGGTACCCATGGATGCTTGTCACATTATGTTAAACTGTCTTTGGCAGTACTATCATGGTATACATCATGATGGCCATAATAATACATATTATTTTACCAAGGATATTATGCTCATCATACTGTTACATTGGAAGGAAGCCGAGGTAATGGGCATCCAAGCAGAGTTTGAGAATATGGTGTTACAAACTACCTTTCGACAGGCCTTGAGAGAAACACATGTAGGACTACCATTGGTGGTCCTAAAAAATAATGAATCTAAGGAGCTGGTACAAGCCATAAAGGAACCCCTGTCGGGAGAGTATCAAGATGCCTTGATCGAAGTCCATCTTCTGGGTTGCTACTCCTGAGGGAAATTCAACATGCCATAGATCTTCTAGGATCAGTGCTCCTCAATTGACCCAACTATAGGATGCGACCCATGGAGTATGAGGAATAGCATAAGCAGGCTAATAAGTCCCAAAAAGTTATGATTTTCAAGGAAGGTGATTTTTTGGTATGGATTAGACTGACGTAGTGATTTCTTGCAGATTCTTTTGAGAAATTCAAGTCTAGAATTGCTGTTCACCTTTTTCAGCCCTTATGGACTGGCCCAAAACCCTTCAATGATCCAACTTACCTTAATTAAATTTCTATTTGGGTTAGTTTGCTTGGAACCATTTTACATGTTATTATTTGGTTTGAGAAATTTTAGCATTTGGTTTATGCAATAGATGTTGTTTTCTCTAGTTTGTTTTTATTTGGGTACTGTATCCTAAATTCATCCTCAGGTGGTCTGTCTAGAGCCTGATTGTCAAAGTGGCGATCTCTACCGCTGGTTCCACAATCCAACAGTATTTTTCTGTTGTCAAGCAGCTGTCCACCTGCCGATTGCGCCGAATTTCAGCCGCCATCACTCCTCCCTCCTCTATTACCTGTTTTGCTACCATCCTACTCCTGCTATGATCCTTACACACCCTCAAGGAACCATAGATAGGTGTCAGAAATATATCCACTAATTGTGTTTTTGATTGCATATGATAATGCATTAAATAATAGGTAATTCTTGCTAAAGTAAATGGAACTGCTACTGAATGAAACATGTGAGCAAATTCTTCATGGAAATGATCTCTAGCTCATTGCAGTAGATTTTGACATTTCTCTTTTTGGGGTCGTAGCTTTCAGTTCTTAAAAAATTTCATTTGATTGGGAGTTATAATGTGGGGTGGCACCACTTTGACAAGAAAAAGGAACGGGAATTTTCCTAAATTCGGCATTTTTTTAATTTTTCCTTAGCTTCAGCATCTTGATTTTGAACTTTCTAAGATAAATCACATATTATCTCCTACCACTTTCTTGCCTTCTCAGCACAGATTGTAGCAACAGAAGTACTGAAAAAAAACAGGGCTTTATTATGTGGTATGACATCTATAAATACTAATAATGATATTTATTATCTACTAAATACCAATTAGCTATAATTATATTTATTTAATTTGCAAATTATCCTGTAAAATTAGTAATTATTAATTATTAAATTATGACAATAGATAAGGCAGCATCAGTAGGTACTGTTGCTGCTGTGCAACATCATTAACTAGTGTTGATCTTCAATCATGGTTTTGCAGATGATTTTTTTTTTTGTTTTTCTCTTCCTATATAGTGATCATTGGTAAAGCCATATTTATTCAAGGTAGTCAGGTTCATTGTTTTCCTAGTCAAATAAAGTCATTGATAAACTTTCTATTGCTCAATAGTTTACACAGTCGAAATAAATAATGTTGTTTATTTATTTTCTTATTGTATGCTTCTTATTTGAGATTTTCATAACCACAGAATTCTAGTTTTATTTTGATGGTTTACGTCTTAGTGATTTCTCATCAATTTGAAATTTACTTNAATTTGCAAAATATCCCGTAAAATTAGTAATTATTAATTATTAAATTATGACAATAGATAAGGCAGCATCAGCAGGTACTGTTGCTGCTGATGCAACATCATTAACTAGTGTTGATCTTCTATCATGGTTATGCAGATGATTTTTTTTTTTTTGTTTTTCTCTTCCAATATAGTGATCATTGGTAAAGCCAAATTGATTCAAGATAGTCAGGTTCATTGTTTTCCTAGTCAAATAAAGTCATTGATAAACTTTCTATTGCTCAATAGTTTACACAGTCGAAATAAATAATGTTGTTTATTTATTTTCTTATTGTATGCTTCTTATTTGAGATTTTCATAGCCACAGAATTCTAGTTTTATTTTGATGGTTTACGTCTTAATGATTTCTCATCAATTTGAAATTTACTAGGCTGTTTTTTTCCTCCTGCTTTGAATTTTATACAACATGTCCGATGGTATCACCCACTAATCTATTTCTGCCCCTCTTTTTACTGTGAAAATTTAGAGACGGAGGAATGCTGTTGATGAACTCAACATGCGCAGCATCTTTGAGGAGAATGATGTCGTTTGTGTAAGCAGTCCAACTAGTTTAAACTTTTTTTCTCTTTACTTTTATTTGTTAAGTTTGTAAGTAGCATTTTATCATTGATTCTATTTAGCATATTATCATCAATCTTGAGATGCATTCAAGGTGTTAAATGGCTTAAATTCTTCAATGATGAACCTTTTGATTTATGCCATAGTATGGAAGTCACCAAAGGGATCCATGCCATGTTTCTTTAGAAGGGCTTTGTGTCTCAAAACTGGTCTAAAAAGCTTCAAAATTTCTAAGCATTGTAGAAATGAGCTGCATGCTTGAAACATCTCAAGAAACTTGATTTTTGGCAGACTTTTTTTGGCAAACATTAATCTACCCAAGAGTGATACTGCAAAAAGATGGTAGATCTATTGCCAGATTTTTTGTTATGGTTGTGTAGAATTTCTGCAAACTCTCTCAGAAAACATTGTAGTTCTGTGTCAAATATATGTTAATGCTTATAAAGGTAATTATGATTTAGCACGAACTATTTTTAGAAATGGTTGTGTAGTGACAAAAAATTTTGTATGATGTTAGAGTTATGTCAATGATCAACCCTGAGTTCACGTTAATTTTTTATGGTTTGAGAGATGTTTACAACAAAAATTCAAAATGATGGGCCTTGCTAGGTTAGAAAATGGTTTTTGTAAATGATATAATTTAAATTAGTGAGCATTTTAACAAAGTGGTAAAGCTTGAACAATGGAGAAATGTTTAGAAGATAGTGGATTGAAGATTTAATTGATGGTTGTATTATTAATGCGTACTAGATCCTATAGCTAGAGGACTATAACAACCTAGCGATGATTTCATCTAGTATACATTGTAATGAGGATATAACTTCTAGAAATAACTTTTGTTGGTTAAAATGAAGAATTATTTTGTTAGTATATTATGATAAGAGAATATATAGAGAAGATAACTTCTATAAAATTACAATTAGGTCGGTTGCTCTTTAGGAATCTGACTGTTGGAACCTAGTAATGATGTTAGTAGCCAAGTCAAATGTAGCAAAAATGAGGCTTAACTGAATGTGTTACAAAATTAAGAAAGGGAATTAAAGAATTACTATATTAGAGAAATAATTTAAATGATATCTTTGGAAGTTAACATTATCAAAAATAGTTTTAAATGGTTTAGACATTACTTAACAAAGGGTGGGATATGCATTCATTAGATAAGTAAATAAAACTAGTATCTTGAGGATTAGAAAGAGAAAATTGTAAACCTATCTACAATAACAAGGGTATAGGTTCATCAAAATTATTTGCAGAGGATATCTCTTAGGCATTGACCCTGATGAATGAGTGAAAGAAAAATGTGAATTTTATTGGTGATCCCAAATATTTGGGATAAAGCTAATGATGATGATTATTAGCCTCGATACCTGCTGCATAACTCAACTCAATCAAAATGAATGCCACTCCTCACTAGTCTAGATTGTAATGCCTCAACCACAACCAAAGTCAATAATGGATTACATGACGAGTTTGAAGCACCACAAATGCTTAGAGGGGACCTCCCATGTAATAACCATTTTCTTTTATAAGGTCCAAGTGCAAAATTCTCCAAATAAATGTAACAAAGAGTTCAACTTTTTCGAAAATCATAAAAAATCATTCTATTGCTTTTTATACTTCAAAACGTTCATATTGACATGTTAGAAAGTTATGAAGTTGTATGAATGTATGTATGTATGTACTTACACAGGTAGAATTATAAGCTAATTATTAAAAATGAGGAAGTTATTGTCAGATGGATGGATGTGTATCCAATGCATGTATGCATGCATGCTTGTATGGATATATGCATGCATGTATCCAATGCATGTGCGTATGCTTGCATACATGTACGAATGCATCCATGCATGTATGCATGTATGCTATGTGTGAATGGATATATGGATGCTATGTATAGAAGAATTTATGAATGCTATGTATGTGTTTTGTGTGCATGCTATAAATATGTATGTTCATGTATATGTATGTTTTTGTGAATAATTATATAAAAGCTTATTTAATAAATATCTTAATTTCCCAAGAAGAGGAGAGGAAGGCGACGGAGAGAATGGAGTGGGTAAGATAAGTCGTTAGGTTTTTTTGCTTAAAATTTAAGTTTTATTATTTTCTAAAGAATCAATTTCTACTTAGTGTGGTAGGTTTTTTGTTGATGAAAGAAAATCGTTTCGAAAGTTTTAATTTGAATGGTTAAATCGTCAGGTAAACTGTACAAATTGTAATACAAAAACTAAACTTTATTTAGTCTTTTGCATGTGTTATTATATGTAAATTAGATAATTTGGTGTAATTCAGTATAAATTTTTTATACTGTAAAAAACAAACATGCCTATAGTTTATTACTTATGTGTAAATGATCTCACATAAATTTTGACGATACAAATTCTCACTTAAATTCATTATAATTATTCAATTAATCTGTTAGTTAATAGTACTTTTAAATCAAGACATATGGTATCTGTAAACTACATATTTGTATATATTGTTATTCAATATTGTTTAAATTGAGTTACAAGTTTATTAAATTATTTAATAATGTAAATGTGTGGAGTTTAAGGATTGTTATGTCATGAGGGGATAGGTGGCAATGATATATTTATGATATTTATGTAGTTGGGGCAAAANAATTATTTAATAATGTAAATGTGTGGAGTTTAAGGATTGTTATGTCATGAGGGGATAGGTTGGCAATGATATATTTATGATATTTATGTAGTTGGGGCAAAGGAGTTTCTAATGGGACAAAAGATCTCTTTCAGATACAAAATGGTCAGCGACGTTGTTCAACAGTGATAATGCTAAGTTTCATTTGTGCTTTATTGACTTGGAGAATATAACCTTTAGCTGAGTTTATATCCTATATTGTAGTGCGGTTTTTTAACTCATTATCTTAAGATGACCAATAAATCTAGTTTTAACACTNAATAACCATTTTCTTTTATAAGGTCCAAGTGCAAAATTCTCCAAATAAATGTAACAAAGAGTTCAATTTTTTTGAAAATCATAAAAAATCATTCTATTGCTTTTTATACTTCAAAACGTTCATATTGACACGTTAGGAAGTTATGAAGTTGTATGGATGTATGTATGTATGTACTTACACAGGTAGAACTATAAGCTAATTATTAAAAATGAGGAAGTTGTCAGATGGATGGATGTGTATCCAATGCATGTATGCATGCATGCTTGTATGGATATATGCATGCATGTATGAGTGCATGCATGCATGTATCCAATGCATGTACGTATGCTTGCATACATGTACGAATGCATCCATGCATGTATGCATGTATGCTATGTATGAATGGATATATGGATGCTTTGTATAGATGAATTTATGAATGCTATGTATGTGTTTTGTGTGCATGCTATAAATATATGTATGTGCATGTATGTATGTTCATGTATGTATGTATGGATATATGAATATATGCATGTTTGTATGAATAATTATATAAAAGCTTATTAAATAAATATCCTAATTTCCCAAGAAGAGAAGAGGAAGGCGACGAAGAGAATGGAGTGGGTAAGATAGTTGTTAGGTTTTTTTGCTTAAAATTTAAGTTTTATTATTTTCTAAAGAATCAATTTCTACTTAGTGTGGTAGGTTTTTTGTTGATGAAAGAAAAAATGTTTCGAAAGTTTTAATTTGAATGGTTAAATCGTCAGGTAAAATGTACAAATTGTAATACAAAAAGTAAACTTTATTTAGTCTTTTGCATGTGTTATTATATGTAAATTAGATAATTTGGTGTAATTCAGTATAAATTTTTTATACTGTAAAAAACAAACATGCCTATAGTTTATTACTTATGTGTAAATGATCTCACATAAATTTTGACGATACAAATTCTCAATTAAATTCATTATAATTATTCAATTAATCTGTTAGTTAATTGTACTTTTAAATAAAGACATATGGTATCTATAAGCTACATATTTGTATATATTGTTATTCAATATTGTTTAAATTGAATTACAAGTTTATTAAATTATTTAATAATGTAAATGTGTGGAGTTTAAGGATTGTTATGTCATGAGGGGATAGGT
>JXCR01084780.1:10973-31546 GCA_002079205.1 Phalaenopsis hybrid cultivar | reverse complement strand
CGTTTCGAAAGTTTTAATTTGAATGGTTAAATCGTCAGGTAAAATGTACAAATTGTAATACAAAAACTAAACTTTATTTAGTCTTTTGCATGTGTTATTATATGTAAATTAGATAATTTGGTGTAATTCAGTATAAATTTTTTATACTGTAAAAAACAAACATGCCTATAGTTTATTACTTATGTGTAAATGATCTCACATAAATTTTGACGATACAAATTCTCAATTAAATTCATTATAATTATTCAATTAATCTGTTAGTTAATAGTACTTTTAAATAAAGACATATGGTATCTATAAACTACATATTTGTATATATTGTTATTCAATATGTGTAAATTGAATTACAAGTTTATTAAATTATTTAATAATGTAAATGTGTGGAGTTTAAGGATTGTTATGTCATGAGGGGATAGGTTGGCAATGATATTTATGATATTTATGTAGTTGGGGCAAAGGAGTTTCTAATGGGACAAAAGATCTTTCAGATACAAAATGGTCAGCGACGTTGTTCAACAGTGATAATGCTAAGTTTCATTTGTGCTTTATTGACTTGGAGAATATAACCTTTACCTGAGTTTATATCCTATATTGTAGTGCGGATTTTTAACTCATTATCTTAAGATGACCAATAAATCTAAATAATCGGTTTTAACACTTTTCTGAAGGTAAAATAAAATATAAGGCTATAAATAATAATTAAACAAACGAAGGACTTGATGCATTTAAGGTAATATACAAGGTTTATCCTGTTTTGTTTTGCGGGTGCGTTGTATTTTCTTTTTTTTATGGGAAGAGGATCCTAAGGTTTTATTTGCTTGCGTGAGTTGTTGTGGGTTGTTAGCCGGGTCCTCTTGTCTCCTTTTGTAATTCCTTTTGTGTGGAATAAATAAGGAGTACTCTTTTATCAAAAAAAAAAAAAAAACAAGTAATGGAGTCATTTATTGATATAATATACTGAGAAAAAAATACCTGTACAATTATACTATTATCTTCTTGTGCAAGGATTTCTTTAGTTTTCAATATTATAATAATATACTGATCATTTGTACATAGTTTATAATTATGTCCATTCATGATTTACATTCCTTTTTTTTCTATTTTTCAGTATTTGCGTTCTATATTAGATTTGTTTGTCTGGCCGAGTCTCATGTTTTTTAGAATTTTATAACTATTTTTACAGGAAAGAGATTTTAAAATTGGGTAGAATCAATTAAATTTTATGATTATATTTTATTGTACAACTATTTTAAGATGGATAAATTTTGATGTAAGATATTAGATGAACTTTATGTTTTTTTGTTAAAAATTTCTGTGTTATAGAAGCTTTGTCAATATTTTTAAATGAATTATTTTGGATTGCTTTAGCTTAATTTGAATGGTTCGATTTTATTGGAAAAGTAAATTGAAATAATGTGTTTTGTATTGTTTGGGTGAATTTAATTGATTGAGTTTATCAAATCATACTAACATCATGATGAGGATACGAGGATAGGTATTGGAGGTATTTTTAGTTATATGAATCACACTAGCTTTTGTTACATCTCATGTTGGTTTGGGGAGGGGTTGTCATGGGGCGTGTCATCTCACATTGTCAAATCTCCACTCGGCAATAATGACAAACTATAGATGAGATGTGCAAATCAGGTTTAAAATGCTATAATTGCAATCAATTCATGAAATGGATCACGTCATTTCTGGAACATCAAAATTTTTTGGGGACACTCATATTGCCGTCTGCTGCATAAAAGTGAAATATAAAGGCATAAAAGTGAAATATAAAAATTTCCTGCTTGTGAGGTGATAACTCACAATTCAAGGCGCTTGAACAATGCATTCTGTAGAAAAGGATGTATATGCAGAAGAAAATTATTTTTATAATTGANCATTCCTTTTTTTTTTCTATTTTTCAGTATTTGCGTTCTATATTAGATTTGTTTGTCTAGCCGAGTCTCATGCTTTTTAGAATGTTATAACTATTTTTACAGGAAAGAGATTTTAAAATTGGGTAGAATCAATTAAATTTTATGATTATATTTTATTGTACAACTATTTTAAGATGGATAAATTTTGATGTAAGATATTAGATGAACTTTATGTTTTTTTGTTAAAAATTTCTGTGTTATAGAAGCTTTGTCAATATTTTTAAATGAATTATTTTGGATTGCTTTAACTTAATTTGAATGGTTCGATTTTATTGGATTTTTGTAAATTGAAATAATGCGTTTTGTATTGTTTGGTNGGTAGAATCAATTAAATTTTGTGATTATATTTTATTGTACAACTATTTTAAGATGGATAAATTTTGATGTAATATATTAGATGAACTTTATGTTTTTTTGTTAAAAATTTTAAATGAATTATTTTGGATTGCTTTAGCTTAATTTGAATGGTTCGATTTTATTGGATTTTTGTAAATTGAAATAATGTGTTTTGTATTGTTTGGGCGAATTTAATTGATTGAGTTTATCAAATCATACTAACATCATGATGAGGATACGAGGATAGGTATTGGAGGTATTTTTAGTTATATGAATCACACTAGCTGTTGTTACATCTCATGTTGGTTTGGGGAGGTGTTGTCATGGGGCGTGTCATCTCACATTGTCAAATCTCCACTCGACAATAATGACAAACTATAGATGAGATGTGTAAATCAGGTTTAAAATGCTATAATTGCAATCAATTCATGAAATGGATCACGTCATTTCCGAAACTTAAAAATTTTTTGGGGACACTCATATTGCCCTGTCTGCTGCATATAAGTGAAATATAAAGGCATAAAAGTGAGATATAAAAATTTCTTGCTTGTGAGGTGATAACTCACAATTCAAGGTGCTTGAACAATGCATTTTGCAGAAAAGGATGTATATGCAAAAGAAAATTATTTTTATAATTGATTTGAACTAAAATGTAATTAAGATAAAGTGAATTAAATATTTGTTAAATTTCAAAATAAGAGCAGCGGTGGCTCCCTACGTGTTAATTTCAAAATAAGGTACATGAAAAGGGAGGGGGGAGGATCCCCGTCTATGAAACCTAAAAAGTACAATTGACACCCCTAGGGGTTCCTCTCCCACAATACAACTCACACCAAAAAGAATCTCTAAAATACAAGTATATCCAAAAAAAAAAAAAAAAAAAAAAACCAAAAGGCCAAAAAATAAGTAAGTATGTGATCTTGTGTAGCTTGAGAAGTAACTTGAAAAGTAAAGTAGAAATCATGTACAAAGGTGTCTTCAGATTAGCAGAGTTCTCCAAAATCATCTCCACGGGCAAAGAAAAACCAACAAAAACCGTGAGATCAAAACAATAAACAGGAGTCAGGAATAGGGAAATAGAAAACTGAACTCGACTTGCAGCAAAATGAAAACTTGGCAAGCAAAATATAAAACCCGCAAGAGGAGAAATGTAGACCCAGCCATCAAACCGAAAGCAGCTCCTCCTTAGAGCCAATAAGCAGAAATGATTAAAAACGGACATAAGGTAGATTTAAGCTATCCCCAATGAGGAGTCTTCTAAGAGGAGCAGGGGGTAGATACCAACGTGACAGGCCTCCCCTGCATGCTTGGCAAGTCAATCAGCGGGGGAGTTGTCTTTTCTATAAATGAATTTTCAGTTTACCTCAAGATGCTTTTCAGCCATAAAAATTAAAATACGTTTAAAAGTACATAATATATCCCAGAGAGGAGGAGAGGTACCCAAAAGAATATCATAGATCATTTTAGAATCCATTTCCACCTCTAATTTATGAAAATTGAAAACATTAGCCACCATTAATGCCAAAAAAACTCCCCAACATTCCGTTTTCAATGGATTATCAGCAACAACAGGGGGGTGAAAAAACAGAGACCTACCCTCAAAATCTCTAAATATTCCCCCAACCGCAGTATAATCAGGATGCCAACAGCCATCCACATTTAATTTAACATAACTCGGTGAGGGGGGAGCCCACCTAATGAGCTGGGGGGGGCTTTAAAACCTGAACCTCAGTAGAACTAACCCTTAAAACTTTATTGTAATAGACAATCACATAAGCAACAATCATAGAAGCAGTGGGGGGAGAAGTTTGGTATTTAAAACTGTTTCTGGAGTTCCAAAGGAACCAAAGGACTAGTAAAGGAAGGGGAAACCCCTCCTTATATCAAAATCTTTCCATTGCCATAAATATTTGCTTAAAGAGCCTTTATGCTTCCAAGAAAAACCGAAATGTGCACCAAGCATATCCCATACTCTTAAAGAGAAAGCACATTCAAAGAAAATGTGCCTCATGTCTTCCTCCATTTTGCACTCGAGGTCATTTTTAAGCCTTTTAACTTAAGAATATCATCAATAGGTATCAAAGATGTGAGGTAGCGCCAAAGGAAAAAGGATATAGAGGGAGATAAAAGTTTATGCCAAATCCATTTTCCCCATAACCAATCACAATGTGAATGTAAATTGCCATAAATATGTTGCAAACCGATTGAGAATTGTTTCTTTTCCACATGGGGAGATTCTTTCGTGTAGGTGTAATAGGAATAGTAAGAATGTGCTTTGCATTTTGTTCCCCACAATAGATAACAATTTGGAGAAATCTCATCCATCATGAGTAAAGAAATCATAGACCAATAAGAAATTAGTATAAAGAAGAGTGTGAATAATCAGAGTTATGTGACAACCCCCAATTATCATTCTAGAAAGAAATATTACCATTGCCTATGTCCTAAAATATGTAATCATTAGCAGTGGTTCTAGCATTAATCACAACCTTCCAAATACGAGAATCACCAACCTTTCACGAAACCAAGGAAGGATGAGTTTAAGCACAATATTTTTGATGCAAAAAGGAAGTTCAAAGAGATGAGCCCAATCTGAATTTAAATCGAAGTTTGCAAAGGTTTACTTCCACAGTATGTTTTAATGCCTTAAAACCAAACCCTTCAGCCTTTTTAGGCTTACAAACTTTATGCCAAGTGCCTAAATTTTATTTGCACCATTCCCCACCCATAGGAATTTATTAAAAAGCCTCTCCATCTCATTAATAACACTTTTTTTGGGATTGAACACTTGCAAAACATATAGTGGAATACTTTGAAGAACACTAGAAAACAAAGAGATCCTGCCCCCCGTAGAAAGAAAAAACATTTCTCCAATCATTAATTTTACGTTTGATTTTATCTATAACATCATCCATATGAATCTGTTTCCTCCTTCCCCTTATCAAATTGACCCCAAGATATTTAAAAGGGAGAGATGCATGATGAAAACCAATATATGTAACTCCCCATTAAATAAGATGTTGCTTAACCTGCTTGCCAAAAAACATCTGACACTTGTCACAATTAAAGCGAAGTCCAGAGCAATTCTGAAAATCCTGTAAAAGCCCCATCACTTGTTTTATAGCGAGTTTAGATGCATTAGCAAAAAGAATGACGTCATCTGCATAAGCAATGTGTGAGACCATCATTTTAGCTTTGTGAGAGAATTGTGCGTGAGGATGTGAAAATTGAAAATGATTAAGCATCCTAGATAAATAGTCAAAAGCTAAAATGAAAATAATAGGGGAAAGGGGGTCTCCCTGTTTAATGCCACGACATGCAGTGAAAAAACCATAAGAGTTTCTATTAACTGACACAAAATAAAAGTTGTTAGCCAACCATCTTTTAACCAAAGTGCAAAAACTGGTATTGAAACCCCTAGCTTTCAAAACGTTGATAATAAAATCCCAATTATGGTATCAAAGGCTTTCTTGATGTCTAATTTGATAACCAGATTACCACCCCTGTATTTTTTATCAAGATCCTGCAAAATGAAGGCCGACTGATGAGGGGAGATAAGGGAAGGTAGGTGAGGTTGGAGACGAGCCACAATCAGTTTACTAATAATTTTAGATATAACAGAAGTTAGAAAGATGGGTCGGAAGTCCTTCCAATGAGATTTTTCATTTGATTTGGGGATGAGAACAATCAGAGCGACAGAGAAATACTTTCCAGGATCATCACCCTGAAAAAAAATTTGAATAGCAAATACCACCTCGTTCTTAATAATGTTCTAGTTGGAAATATAAAAGGCGGAAGTGAAACCATCTGGGCTAGGAGCTTTCTGAGAACTAAGATCTTTAAGAGCAATAAAAATTTTCAGCTCAGTAGGGGGGTCGAACAGAGAGGGAGGAAACCATGTTTCTCTGATCCTCAAACAAGTCTGAAAGAATATTAGTGACAGGTAGAGTATCAACATAGAGAGAAGAGAAATAATCAGCTGCATTGGAACCAATCTGGTCAGTACCGGTGAGAACAGAGCCCTCCTCAGTGACAATTTTAATAATGATATTTATGTTACGACGATGTTTGATAGTAGCATGAAAGTACTTGGTGTTTCTATTACCGTTCTTGAAATGATTGTCACAAACTGTCTAAGAAAATCCTCCTCAATGGAGATTTCCTCCAAAAGAGTGTGATGAGCATCAGCTAACTTGGCCATGAATCAGGAGTGTCAATCAACTGAGCTTCTAAAGAGTCAACCTCTTGTTGGGTTTTCAAAACCCTAGAGTGAACATTGCCAAAAAGTATCAATGTTTGCCAAAAGTATCAATGTTTCATCTCTTTAAATGAGACAACATTCTTATGAAGTTGCCACAAAATGAATCAAGGGTTACCACTCCATCTAGAGACCCAAGCCTGCTTAATCAAATCGATAAAAGTAGGATGAGAAGCCCAAACAATGAGAAATTTAAAATGATAACAAAAATGTTTGGAATGAAAAGCCAAGCTAAGCAAAATGAGATTATGATCCGATGCAGCATGATTAAGATGTTTGACATGAATAATGTTGTAGTAACCCAAAAACGCTGAGTTTCCCAGAAATCTATCCAATCTTTGCATAAGAAAACCCCGCCGCCAAGTGTAAGGAGGACCTGAATAGCCTAAATCATAAAGGCCAGCAGCCTCAATATGTTCACAGAAACAGTTGATAAGACTCGTGCCAACCTTAGCACCACCCCATCTCTCGGATGGCGACATAATCATATTTAAATCTCCACCGACGAACCAATTTTCAGTAATAGCAGCACCCATATGAGTAAGTTACTCTCAAAGAAGAAGCTTATCCCTTAAAAGAGAGCTGACATAAATAAAAGTAGCCCAACCAAAATAATTTTCCAACCGATAATGAATAAAAACGTATTGCACATTATCATCAATGATGCTGAGAGTGATATCTTTCCGCCAAAATAGCCAAATTTTATTATTCACATTGCAGAAATGCATGTAACCCTTGTATTTCTTAATGATGTTCTCTTTATGTATCGAAACAAGAGGTTCCAAAAGAACAAAAATGTCAGGTTTATGGATCCTAAATAAATACTTTAAACGATTAAAGGAGTGAGGGTCTGCCACTTCTCTAATGTTTCACACCAGAATATTAAACATTTTGGCCCATGACACCCTCCCACCTAGCAAGCCTAGAGGGAAGGTGCAAATGCTCGCCATTCGAATGATACGTGACATCAATATTGTTTGCCTGTGTCATATTTGGAAGTTCAGATCTCCACCCTCTTTTCCTACTATATTTTTGAATTTGTCATTCATATTCTAAAACAGAGGCAGCCAAAGAGGATGGATCCGGTTGTGATGGAGTAACCACATNTTATAAAGCAGAGGCAGTCAAAGAGGATGGATCCGGCTATGATGGAGCAACCAAAGAAGTAGAAGGATGAGTGATTGCTTGTGGGGGATCAAGTGATACAATTTGATTAAGTGAAAAAGTAGGTATCTGAGTGGGCTGTGGCTCAGGTTCCGGTTCAGGTGTATAAATAGGTTCAACATTTTCATCAGTTCTAAGAGGACCCACACAAGTTGCATCAGCTGTTGCTTCCACGGGATGAGCCACACTAGTTGCCTCCCAACAGGGAGCAACCAGATCAACAGGACCCACGCAGGCATCAGCAGACTGAACAGCCGGTTCAGAGATGTTAGTTCGAAGAGCAGATTTCTGCTCAGCAGAACGACCAACAGGGAATTTCCTCAATTCGGGGTGCAAATGAAAACGATGATCAGAATCATGACCAAACATGCTACAATGCAAACAGTAGTGAGGATGTTTTTCAAGCAAAACCTGCTGCCAATAACCAGTATGACTAGAACCATTCCAAACCTCCTCCGAAGGAGTCAAGGTAACATCACACTTTATTAAAATTCTAGCCATTGAGGGTCTTGTTAAATTAAAGGTAGTGACATCAAGCATTAAAGGTTTACCATACATGGCGGCTATAGAAAATAAAATTTCGTGATTGAACAAATGCACCTTTATTAGACATGGAAGTTTAAGCCAGACAGCAATAATAGGAAGCTCGGTCTTAGGGTCAAACTTTGTTGTCCATTTAAGGACCTTAATCCAAACATCACCAAAATAAACAGTTCTACGTGCAAAAAACTTAGCATAATCATCCNTGTGGAAAAATTGGGGTATGTTTCTCGATCCATTTATCTTTCATGCCATGAATCATCACTCGCCCCTTTTACCCTTCTTTTGCCCTAGTTTGCTGGCGTGCTCATGCTCTGTTTCTTTTATGCTCTTCCCCTCAATCAACTCTCTCCACCCCAAACTAAAACCCAAAAATCTCAACCCCCCTCGACAATGCTACCCACATGGTTCCTCACCCTTCTCCCTTTCAGCCATACTTAATTTTTTGAAACTCTCGACTAATAGAAGTGAGGAAGCTAGAATTGTAGCTTGCTCTCAAAGTCATCGGTGTGCCGGAGAGTGTCCATGTGATTTACAGGCTCAAGTTAAAACGTCCCAATGCCTGGATTTGCCCAAACCAAAAAATGAGGGAGAAATGTGATCTAAATTTTGTAGGATTTGAAGTTATAATTTTACGGTCTGGTAGAATCAAAGTTGAATCCATCTAAAGACTACCCAAATCTTGTTTACATTTGGTAGATTTTAACTTAAACCCTTTAAGATCCTGTTCAAATTTATTACAAAATACTAATTGCTCCATTCTCCCGCCATCTTTCTTTCTCTTCCCTCTAAAATCGCCTCACCACTTATTAGTCGCTCTCCATTTTCTCTCCCTTCTCTCTCTAAAAAATTATAAGAAAAAGAAAAAAAAAGAAGAAGGAAAAAAGAAAAGAGAGAAAAGAAAAAGAGAAGGGCGACGAATGATATCAAAATCAATTTTGTGACTCGAGTGCACATGGTGTAAATATAAAATAACCGGTCCGTAAAAAAAATAGTATCTATAAGCATATTTTCTGAAACAAATGGGGAAATCTTGTCTTCACAAGTTTCTTTTGTAGGTGAAAACTTTATGTTCCTTTTTGGTGTGGTAGAGAAAGAATATTTGACCAAAAAAATCATTGAAAATAAGAATTGCTTGTGCCTATCTTTTTTGATATGATAGCAGAATTTGTGGGCGGGTATAAAAATTCATACATGTCTTTCTTAGTATGTTGGAGTAGAAGATTAGTAGCTACATATGCTACATATATTTCTTGGTACGGCGGCAGACCCAACATTCACGGTTGATGATGCTATAATGCTATCAAAATTTGAATCGATAATACAAGGCAAGACAAAGTGTTCTTAATGGGATCTTATGCAATACAATGGCTAGTTAAATTTAAAATTGTGAGATAAAAATAAAGTTACGTTTTAATGATGGATGATAATGATAAACAAGAGCAATATATTGTGTGAGTATAGAATAAAAATTAAACTCAAATATGACATATCGGCCCTGCAGTGGGCTCAATAGCTCGTACATGAGGAAAAAACAAAAAATTTATCTCCGTGTTCATGAATTTCAGATAAGTGTATGCTTTCTTGTGGTTCCATATTTTTAATTTGTTTCAAGTCACAGTAATGGGTATTGTCTTGAGTTTGTGTGTGTTTTTCTTTTTGATAGATTTCTGTTTAGGATAAGTTCGTAATATCTTGTCTTGATCACGATTGTTTTTTGTTCCTGTAAATTTACTATTCCTCTACCTCAGTAACTTCATTGAAACCAATATTTGTTCTATTGACTTCTTATCAGGCAGAAGTACGTGGTTTCCAGCATGATGGAAGCTTGCATTTGCAGGCAAGAAGTCAGAAGTACGGAAAGGTACCTAATTTTTCTTCATGAATAATTTTTTTGCACATTACTAGCATTTCTTGAGGTGGCATCTCTCATATGGATTCATTAATTTTTGAGCAGGGCAAGGATTTTTATACACTCTTCAAATTCATCTATACTGACATTTAACCCAAAATCCTTGTGATTTTAAGGGTGCTAACTTTCCAATTTTTAGTTAGTGGCCGCAGTCCATTCATATGTGGACAGTGCATTATTAGCAGAGGTGGAAATTTCTCATCTTGCACCTTAGTTGACTTCAAAATAATAATAATAATAATAAATACCAAATACGAAATACTTATCTCATGAATTAAAATCAAAGATTCTTTTGAAACCTAAACTATGATCCCCCTGTTTGCTGTAATGCATACTATTTTTTTTTTCTTTCCAACATATATTGGAAATAATGCTGAAATAAGATGAGTAATGCAAGTAAAATAGAGGAAAAGTGTGTTATATTTTGGAAATCCTGAAATCAGCTCCTTAATTCTGCTCATGCAATCAAATCCAACAACAGAAATGCTGCCAGCTTGCACCCAACTTGCCTCTGCTCTTGTAGCATTCATTTTGTACCTTACAATCATCTCCTACCCGCATACAACCTTCCCAGCCAGTGCAAGCTGGTCTCTGTGCCTCCTCCTGGACCATCATACAACCTCCACGCCTCCTATGGCCACGCTTCTAAGTTGCATGCCACAGCTAGCTCAATTCCTGCTGTCTTATAGTCACTTTTTTCCTAAAAGTGGAATAAATTTAAAATTGCGCATTCATTATATACGTTATTGTATTAGCTAGGCTTTTTTTATTCTTGTTTTCCCTTCCCTTTTAGGCTCAATTATGGCTGGTTTTTGCAACTTGGTTATTTCCAAATTATGGTTCACCAATTGGGCTGTGTTTTTTCCTATAAACATTTTATCTCTTCTACCTATTGGAATATGAAGATACGATTCTCCTCTATGGTTTTCAACATTTTATTAGAGATTCAATTCTTTATCTTTCATTCTTCTCCATTTTCTATCCTCTACGCTTCTCCTTCTTCCACATCTTTTTAAAATTCTTAGTTTTTTCATCCTTTAGGAATTTCTTTATTTAAATAATGATGATGGTTAAACCCGAAATGGCCCTAAAAAGAAGATTCTCAATTAGTTTTACCTCCTGCCATGAATCAATATCTCATGGCTGCACTAATATCCAAGAAACCTTGATTATCCAATGTAAATTATTTTTTTTTAGTAGAATCATCATCAATATGATCGCTGAAAAAGGTATGATATTGAATACTTTCATTGTCCATAATGGAATACAAACTCTTTTATGGTGGACTCCTGTAATCATATGATAGAAGATGGCATCAAATATTTTAAACTCTCCTTTTCGTAAAGGATTCTAAAGCCATAATTTTTAATAGATCAACATTGCAAGTAGCTGGCATTATGGCCATCAATGTAACTAGCTCACTGGTTATTAATTCAATTATTTTTGTTTTTTAAGGACTTTCTGGGATCAATTTCTTTTAATTCTTAATTTATTTTTTTTCTTTTATTTTGAAATCATGATTCTTGTCTGTTTTTTTATATTTTTTTCTTATAAAAATAAATTAATATGCCTTCTGAGGGTTTTTAAAAATAATCATATCGTAATTGAATATGTCTAATATTTTTTATTTCAAATCAAAATGTATACACAATAAAATATAAACAAAAATAGAAAAAAAAAAGAGTGATCCCGACCCCTAAGCTTTCTTGTAATTTATTATCAGTTAACAAAATCATTTGAGATATGAACTATATTACTAATTTCTTCTTATTCATTGTGAATTTTAAGATAGAAAATTGAGAAGGGTAATTTGCAAGGAAAAATAATGTTAATCTCTACCTCTTAAGTTAAGCAACGGAATCCTAGAAGTTAAGAGAAATATACCTGGTTTGTATATTTCATTAAGATTAAAGTGCCAAAATAGTCCATTGACTATTTACAAGGAGTTGTTTCAATCCCATGGCAAGTGTCAGATTAGTCCACAGATTCTTTAAATTAGGACTTAGGACCCAATTAACATTTTTATAGATTCTAAGATTAAAATGACACATTGCAAGGAGTTAGGAGTCTAATTTAAAAATTTTCTAATTTCACTAATGAAGGCAGAATCCTGTTGTGAGACTTTTACCTTGATAATCCAAATTTTATGTACCTAAAAAAATATTCTTCTTTGTTCATCAATGCACCTCTCGGAGCATTTGAATGTGAATTATCAATTATCTAAATAAACTCATACTTTCTGCCCTATTCATTCTTGTAAGGCTTTCGAGTCATTTGCAACCATTCATTGCTATACATAAGGCCAATCTCGGGGGAACAAATCTTGTATTCTAAGTGTTTTATATCTTTCATTGATTGTTACTTCGATTTCCATAAATTTCACTTCCTTTTATAGATTCGGTTCAAAATTCAATTTGAGGTCCTCAGGAACAAAAGTGGAAGAATATTATTTTTTTATTCTTGGGGATTGTCCCCTTTAATAAGTTCATCGAACTTATTGTATCTATACTTTGGAAAATGAGATAATAGAAAGAAAAAATAGAAGCTTTTGGAGACAGCTCGATCAATTAATATCACTAATAACGTTTCAAAATATTATTTTGGGGGATGCTATCCATGCTGTTGTATGTCTCAATAATCATATGCCATCCATAATCCTAAAATTCAAAATTGTCTGTCAAACACGCATCCAACCATATGTTAAGTTTAGAATTACATCAACCATTCCTCGTAAAGTGTTTGACTGCTCTGCTTTTGTGCATATTTTTTCTCATCAATAAAGCAAAGCAAGCCAAAGAGTGATAAAGTACATTTTTATTTGCTACTTTATTGACTGACAGCAATATAAATGCTATTTTTTTTATACTAAAAAATATAACCTCAACATGTTATAGCATTTGAAAGCAATCATTCTTCTTCAATACTCACGTTCAGAGGGACTATATCAACTCCATTTATCAATATTTGTGTTGTGATAATATTTGCATCTGAACCTACACCTCTCTCAAATTTAGTCTAATATCAGGCTTAAGATCACATGCAACGAGCATGATACAAAGGGATTGCCTATTCCTATTATAGACGACAAAAAAAATTCAATTGATACTGTAAAGCAAAACATTTATTTAGAACTAAATGTGGTGTTTGACTGACGTCCTAATATCAATTCAAAATGATAAAATATTATTGATTTCGATGATGATCTAAACATTCCTATTGCTGCTCAAATGAAAAGCTTAAGATGTTCATGAAGTCATCCTAACTATCATTATATTTTCAAAGACAGATTATCTCATATATTATGTTTTTTTAATAAATCTTTTTAGTTTGTAAATTATATACAACATTAAAACAGTTTAAAAATTTCTTAATAGAAAATGTTGTTTATGAAATATTTGGGCCTTAAAAAAATTGTACTTGGAAATTTCAAATCTTCCCATAGGAAAGAAACCTGTTTGATGATGGAGCTTCAGTGTGAAATATAAAGTGGATGTAAATATTAATTGATCAATTAGAATTGTTGGCCAATTCAAAATAAAACTTGTGGCAAAAGATTTCACTCAAATAAATGGTATTCATTGTCAAGAAAATTTTTTTCCAGAATTGTTAAGATGATGAATATCAAACTAATTCTCTTTTGTTATAAATTTAGAGCGGTCTTTCTACCAACCTGAAGCAGAAGTGCCTTTATTTGACAATTCCTTTTTAATTTGAGAATAGAAGCAATACAATTAAAGTCTGTGGATTTACGAAATTTGTATGTGGTTTAAAATAATCGTAAAGATCTTGGTTTGATAGGTTCTCCATGGTGATTGAAAGGCATGACTGCTCTGAATGACAGTTTTGCCATAGTTTTGTTTACTATGAATTCATTTAAAAGTAAAATTTTATTTTGATCATATTCTTTAATAACATAATTTTAACAGAGCATTGTGAAGGAGAGATAAACACTGTTCAAATGTATCCATGCTCAAGAACTTGCAATTAACACCATGATCAAGCAAATGAATTTCTCTCTTGCAACATAAATACATGTTGAGCTTCCTGAAGGAGTTAAAGAAATTGTTATGCTTGGATGTAAATCTTCAAATTTTTGTCGAAAACATGACATTTTTGGATCCATTAAACAAATAATGAGCCAAGGAGTTTTAACTTTGGTTGATAAAGGAAGATATCCACATCAATAGGACGGTGTTTTAGAAGTGGAGTTTGGCAAAGAAGTGGTTGTGGAATAGTGAGGGAATGAAATATGAAAGCGTGACGGTGTTTGGAGGGGGATAAGCCTCGCTCGACGACTGTCCCGACTGAAAACAAGAAAGAAAACCACGAAACGGTGTGACATGGATGTCGAGGAGGGGTGGGCTGAAATTGCATTGTGGATAACACCTGGAAAATGAACCAAAACTAACAAAAAGAAATTCTCCTACTATGAACTGCCGTTGGCTGCGAGTTAGACAAGGAAGGAGGCCTTCGAGCATCCGGGAGATATCACCACCTCGATTTTATTAGGTTACAAACACACCGCCTGAAAGAAATATAAGGCTACAACACTCCAATAGAGAAAATAAGAGAAAAATATTTTTGAATAACTTAAATCAAATCAAAAGTCCCCTCAAAATAAAATAAGCAAGCATATAAATAGTTCTCTTGCAGAAAAAAACTTAAATTTAATTAAGGTAATATTAAAATACTAAAAGGGAGGGTACTAAATGACTAAGATAGTCGAGGGAACCGTGAAAAGCTTGAGACATTGTAAGATGGTCGCGAACTCTGCTTCGATGTTGCGTTCAGGATCACGAAAAAAAGAAAGGCTCCCACGTCATTTTCCTCGGGTAAGAGAGGTTTCATTTTCCTCCTAGAAGTTGTTGGAATTCATCTACCACTACCATAACAAAGTCATCATCTCGCTGTGTCTGAGACAATCCCATTGCAATACTTATGCTCACATCCACCAAAGGCTATCCTGAAACACGTACGTCCTTTAAAGTCTGTCCTGATATAATAAATAATCATCATTTTCTGTTACAACCTTAGCTGATATGGTATATAGACAAGTATTCTCTTGAATCAAGTCTTTAGCCATTAAATATGCATGTTTCTCCCACTTCTCATACTAGGATGAGTGTATATGATAAATGAGCATGTCAGGAGGAATCAACTTTAGGACAAAATATATGGCAAGCAGGACAACTCTCAATGGCAACCACCGAGGACAGAGCTCTTCTTGTTCTCTAGAAGGACTTGAATTTCATTGTATCTGACCATTTATTTGTGGCTGCACTGTTGAACTGAATTTAATACTAAAATTATTTCATATAATCTTTTTGAAATTGTTCAAAAGTTTATCATCTCTGATATGTTGGACCTCCTTTAGTAGGTGCAACTCAGGAAATCTTAAAATTCTCTTATTTGGGGCTATCTTGTGTCTGATATCAAGTCTTCAAACTAATGGTCCTTTTGGACAACCAATACCAATCATGCTAATGTTCCTATTAACGCTTGAAAAGGGATAGTCTGTGGCGCCACATCCTCAAACTCTGTATGAACGTTCATTACCTCAGACTCATTATCTTCTAGAACAACTAATGTTAATCCAACTAGAAGCTCTCTCATGGGCTCTGAAGGCTTTATCCTCTAATGTGTCACTATCCATTTCTTCAACTGCTCCTTGCTCAGTGAAAGTGACTGCTCTCCTATTTGGGCAATCGGATGCCATGTGGCCAAAACTGTGACACTTGAAGCATTTACTGACTAGAATAAATTTGGGAGTATTTCGGTGCCCACCTTTTCTCCACTCTATACTTCCTTCTCTGGCTGGATCTGCTTAGTTGCTTTACTGGGTGTACTCTTGATGCTTGATATGAATATGATGGTTGAACTTTGTTTGAAGTGTGGTGTAGACCTAATACTGCTATGTTGTCTCTCCACATTTAGGGCTAAGGTTTTGATATCTTGTAAGGTCTAATTTTGTTGCAACTGTACCACATTGCCAATAAATGATCTCAATCCTCTCAAATATTGAGTTGTGGTGCTTTCCTCAGGCTCCACTAGCCCACACTTCAATATAAGCTGTTTAAAATTGGCTTTGTACTCACTCTTCTACTGAGAGATATTTCTCNCAAGGAGTTTTAACTTTGGTTGATAAAGGAAGATATCCACGTCAATAGGACGGTGTTTTAGAAGTGGAGTTTAGCAAAGAAGTGGTTGTGGAATAGCGAGGGAATGAAATATGAAAGTTTGACAGTGTTTGGAGGGGGATAAGCCTCGCTCGACAACTGTTCCGACTGTAAACAAGAAAGAAAACCACGAAACTGTGTGACATGGATGTCGAGGAGGGTTGGGCTGAAATTGCATCGTGGATAACACCTGGAAAATGAACCAAAACTAACGAAAAGCAATTCTCCTACTATGAACAACAGTTGGCTGCGAAGGCCTTCGAGCATCCGGGAGATATCACCACCTCGATTTTATTAGGTTACAAACACACCGCCCGAAAGGAATCTAAGGCTACAACACTCCAATAGAGAAAACAAGGGAAAAATATTTTCGAATAACGTAAATCAAATCAAAAGTCCCCTCAAAATAAAATAAGCAAACATATAAATAGTTCTCTTGCAGAAATAAACTTAAATCTAATTAAGGTAATATTAAAATACTAAAAGGAGGGTACTACATGACTAAGCCGAGGGAACCATGAAAAGCTTGATCGACATTGTAAGATGGTCGCGAACCCTTCTCTACTTCGATCTTGCGTTCAGGATCACGAAAAACAGAAAGGCTCCCACGTCATTTTCCTTGGGTAAGAGGTTTCACTTTCCTCCTAGAAGTTGTTGGAATTGATCTACCACTACCATAACAAAGTCATCATCTCGCTGTGTCTGAAACAATCCCACTGCAATACTTATGCTCACATCCACGAAAGGCTATCCTGAAACGTGTATGTCCTTTAAAGTCTGTCCTGATATAATAAATAATCATCATTTTTTGTTACAACCTTAGCTGATATGGTATATAGACGAGTATTCTCTTGAATCAAGTCTCAAGCCATTAAATATGCATGTTTCTCCCACTTCTCATACTAGGATGAGTGTATATGATAAATGAGCATGTCAGGAGGAATCAACTTTAGGACAAAATATATGGCAAGCGAGACAACTCTCAATGGCAACCACCGAGGACAGGGCTCTTCTTGTTCTCTAGAAGGACTTGAATTTCATTGTAGAACATTCTTTCCCACAAAGCTCGTAAAGTGATTTTTGATGTTGTGGTTTATTCCTCTTGTTTGACCATTTATTTGTGGCTGCACTGTTGAACTGAATTTAATACTCAAATTATTTCATATAATCTTTTTGAAATTGTTCAAAAGTTTATCATCTCTGATATGTTGGACCTCCTTTAGTAGGTGCAACTCAGGAGGTAGATTTTATATCTGAAAATCTTGAAATTCTCTTATTTGGGGCTATCTTGTGTCTGATATCGAGTCTTCAAACTAATGGTCCTTTTGGACAACCAATACCAATCATGCTAATGTTCCTATTAACACTTGAAAAAGGATAGTTTGTGGCGCCACATCCTCAAACTCTGTATGAACGTTCATTACCTCAGACTCATTATCTTCTAGAACAATTAATGTTAATCCAAATGAAAGCTATCTCATGGGCTCTGAAGGCTTTATTCTGTAATTTGTCACTATCCATTTCTTCAACTGCTCCTTGCTCAGTGAAAGTGACTACTCTCCTATTTGAGCAATTGGATGTCACGTGGCCAAAACTGTGACACTTGAAGCATTTACTGACTAGAATAAATTTGGGAGTATTTGCGGTCCCCACCTTTTCTCCACTATATACTTCCTCCTCTGGCTGGATCTGTTTAGGTGCTTTACTGGGTGTACTCTTGATGCTTGATATGAATATGATGGTTGAACTTTGTTTGAAGTGTGGTGTAGACCTAATACTGCTATGTTGTCTCTCCACATTTAGGGCTAAGGTTTTGATATCTTGTAAGGTCTAATTTTGTTGCAACTGTACCACATTGCCAATTAATGATCTCAATCCTCTCAAATATTGAGTTGCGGTGCTCTCCTCAGGCTCTACTAGCCCACACTTCAGTATAAGCTGTTCAAAATTGGCTTTGTACTCACTCTTCTACTGAGAGATATTTTTGTTGTAACTGATGAACTCAAAAAACATATCCTGCTTGTAATATGGCTGTAGGTACTTGGGTTGCGTGTCTCTTTTCATCTTGGCAATTTTGGCTTAGTGCCTTAAATTTTCACACCTCAGCAACGCTCTCTTTTTTAAGTTAATGGTTGCTAAATTTCCCATTATTTATGGCGGAATATCTTTGTATGCAAAGACCCTTTATACTGCTTGGAGACACTTGATGAATTCTTCTGAGTCTCTGTAACCGTCAAAATCCCGTAAACCCGCTTCTACTCAAGGATCTCTACNAACTCAAAAACATATCCTGCTTGTAATATGGTTGTAGGTACTTGGGTTGCATGTCTCTTTTCATCTTGGCGATTTTGGCTTAGTGCCTCAAATTTTCACACCTCAGCAACACTCTTTTTTAAGTTGATGGTTGCTAAATTTCCCATTATTTATGGCGGAATATGTTTGTATGCGAAGACCCTTTATAATGCTTGGAGACACTCGATGAATTCTTCTGAATCTCTGTAACCGTCAAAATCCCGTATACCCGCTTTTACTCCAGGATTTCGAATTCTCATGCCAAATCTTTTGGGTAGTGGTTCTTCTTCACTGGAAATTGCTTGGTGGAAGAGATGTATTTCATCCTTTTGATATGGCAAGTCACTGTTGTGGCTACTGGTGACCTCTTCGGCAAGTCACTGTTGCGACAAGTCTTTATTGGAGTTGGAGGATTTCCCACTACATATTTTTCATAGAAAATTTTTAGACATCGCTTTGTGAATTTCTCATAAGTGGCATTGTGTCATTTCCTCTTGATTAGGTTTTCGACGATTGTAGGATTGCGATTGAAGGTGTGTTGAGGTTTAGGTTTTGGTGGAAAGGTGTCAGGATGGATTTTTGTTGAAGGCGGAAAGGTTGAATTTTGAAAATTTAGGATTGTGATAGGAATTGTTGTAGGAATGATTTATGAAAAAATAGTTATTGGTGGGGGTTTTTGGTTATGTTACATGGAAACTTGGTTTAGGTGTAAGAAGGATAATTCCTGAAAAAGGTATTTATGGTGTGTTGGATCTTATTACCAAATGACACCATTCTAGGGCTCCTATATGATAATTTAGAAGCGGGGTTTAGCAAGAAAGTGGTTATGGAATAACAAGGGAATGAAATATGCGAGTTTGGACTGTGTTTGGAGTGGGATTAGCGTCACCATAGTGTTGTCCCAATTGAAAACAACAAAGAAAATCACTAAACATTGTGACAACAAACCTGAACTAATAAAACTAGTACTTACAACAATTGGCTGCAAATTGTACGACAAAGGAGGCCTCCAAGCATCCAGAAGAGACCACCCTCTCGATCCTATCAGGTTGCAGACACGCCTTTGAAAGAAATCTAAGGCCACAACATTCCAACAAAGATAATTAGGAGAAAACATCTCCAAATAACATAAATAAATCAGTAGTCTCCTTAAAACATAAACAAGCATATAAATAGTTCTTATGCAGAAATAAGCCTAATTCTAATTAAGCTAATATTAAAATATCAATAAGGAGGGTTCCACATGGCTAGATAGTCAAGGGAATTGAGAAAAGCTCGATAGGCACTGTAGCAGTGGCTTGAGAACCTTTTCTGCTTCGATCCTGCTATCGGGGTCACGGGAAGCAGAAAGGCTTCCGCGTCATTTACCTATGTATCTTACGTTTGATCTAATATTTATTTTTCTGTTAGTGTTAGTCATTTTATGAATTACCCCATAAAGGAGAACCTTTTTGTTTTTTTAGGATATTAAGATATCTCAAAAAGGAATATGAGGAGGGTATTAAAAAATGCACTATCATAGGTATTAATATCTTCATTTGATGCTGATTGTAGTAGATTTGTAACAAATCGTAAATTCTTGTAGATTATCACTCATTTATATTAGAAAATTTAGTCACATGGAGAAGCAAAAAGTGGTTTTGTTGTTGCCCGCTTAATGACCAAGTACTTTAGAATTCTTTGGAAGTTAGAGATTTGAACGAATTTATTGACCCAAATTTCATTATTTTGAAAGTTATTCAAATTATGTGTAGTCGAGGGTTCATCGGATTCTACTCCAGCCATCTATTGGCCTACTTGTCATGCATGCATGTATAGGCAGAAGTTGGTAATACATATATATGCGTGTCATCCTTTCGCAGGGGCCATGTTAATCTTCTCTGTATCGTTCCAATTTTATCGGATGTCTCCTAAGAGACTAGTAATACATACATATATATATATATATATATATATATATATATATATAT
>JXCR01084780.1:0-10892 GCA_002079205.1 Phalaenopsis hybrid cultivar | reverse complement strand
ATATATATATATATATATATATATATATATATATATATATATATATATATATATATATATATATATATATATATATATATCTATATTCTCAATAATTTTGAACTCTAATTTCTCATCTCATTTTTTTTATCGATCTTAACAATTGAAAACATCAAAATTAAGTAGTTAATTATTGCGCGGTAGACGGAAAGAGGGTTGGTCTTTGGGGAAAAATTTGCGTGAGGGAGGGAGGCCGCCGGAGACCTTCACTGCTTTGGCAACCTTCACGGATTGTGCCTTTGCGTTAGGCTTCTTGGATGTAACCTTAGTAGGTGTTGCCTCCTAAGACGTATTAAATCTCCTATAAGCTACTTACCTAGGATAAAAATTATAGGCTCAGTCTCCATTAGATTTGGAAGTGGGGAGCAGATCTACGAGGAAAGAGATGGAGTTTCTCGGAGATTGCCGATGGAGAAGAATAAATTGAGTGAATCCGCTGCTATTTGTGTTCCCCGTGTGCGCTTTTTGTTAGAAATGTCTATGTGGAGGGATTCTTCTCGGTGTTGATTCTCTTCTTTTTGATGACACGATCCACGCTCACTGCACATTTCAGGATGTTGAATCTAAATTTGTTTGATTATGCCCACAGAGAAAGAAGAAGCGAGAAAGTGACTTCCCCTGTCAGGGCGAATGTGGGTGTTCCTAGGCTTTTGGGCCCCTTTTATTCCATTGAAAAAGGTGATTACAAGAGAGGGAAAGGGGAGAGTTTGCCTTGCATGTAGGGTTGAGAGATGAGAGCCCAAGAGCCTCGTTACATGAAAGAGCCCTTCTTTTTATAAATGATAGGACCAAAAGTAGAGTTACATTATTACCTTTGCTAAAGAGAGGGTAGTATAGGTTATTTTGTCCTTCTTATCTTGACCGTTAGATTGCCTTGAGATCCGTGCATACCATCTTTTAGTGTACATTAATGTTCCTTTTCCTCATGTTACCTGCTCAATGACTAAAGTATTTTAGAACTCCTTGTTTGGCTTAATAAATTTGATTTAGAGATTTGAATGAATTAAAGCCAGGAATCATATTTTATTGATTTAAATTGACTCCAATATTTGAAACTTAGTCAAATTATGTCTAGTTCAGAATTGACCAGATTCGACCCCAATCATTTATAGGCCTAGTTGTCATGCAGCCATGCATGTATGCGNTATTGACCCAAATTTCATTATTTTGAAAGTTATTCAAATTATGTGTAGTCGAGGGTTCATCGGATTCTACTCTAGCCATCTATTGGCTTACTTGTCATGCATGCATGCATGTATAGGCAGAAGTTGGTGATACATATATATGCGTGTCATTCTTTTGCAGGGGCCATGCTAATCTTCTCTGTATCGTTCCAATTTTATCGGATGTTTCCGAAGAAACTCTAATTTCTCACATCATTTTTTTTTATCGATCTTAACAATTGAAAACATCAAAATTAAGTAGCTAATTATTGCGCGGTAGATGGAAAGAGGGCTGGTCTTTGGGGAAAAATCCGCGTGAGGGAGGCAGGCCGTCGGAGACTTTCACTGCTTTGGTAACCTTCACGGATTGTGCCTTTGCGTCAGGCTTCTTGGATGTAACCTTAGTAGGTGTTGCCTCCTAAGACGTATTAAATCTCCTATAAGCTACTTACCTAGGATAAAAACCATAGGCTCGGTCTCCATTAGATTTGGAAGTGGGGAGTAGATTTACGAGGAAAGAGATGGAGTTTCTCGGAGATTGTCGACGGAGAAGAATAAATGGAGTGAATCCGCTGCTGTGTGAGTTCCCCGTGTGCGCTCTTTGTTAGAAGTGTCTTTTTGGAGGGATTCTTCTCGGTGTTGCTTCTCTTCTTTTTGATGGCACGATCCACGCTCATTGCACATTTTAGGATGTTGAATCCAAATTTGTTTGATTATGCCCACAGAGAAAGAAGAAGCGAGAAAGAGACTTCCCCTGTTGGGGCGAATGTGGGTGTTCCTAGGCTTTTGGGCCCCTTTTATTCCAATGAAAAAGGTGATTACAAGAGAGGGAAAGGGGAGAGTTCTCCTTACATATAGGGTTGAGAGATGAGAGCCCAAGAGCCTCGTTACATGAAAGAGCCCTTCTATTTATAAATGATAGGACCAAAAGTAGAGTTACATTATCACCTTTGCTAAAGAGAGGGTAGTATAGGTTATTTTGGCCTTCTTATCTTGACCGTTAGATTGCCTTGAGATCCGTGCATACCATCTTTTAGTGTACATTAATGTTCCTTTTCCTCATGTTACCTGCTCAATGACTAAAGTATTTTAGAACTCCTTGTTTGGCTTAATAAATTTGATTTAGAGATTTGAATGAATTAAAGCCAGGAATCATATTTTTATCGATTTAAATTGACTCCAATATTTGAAACTTAGTCAAATTATGTCTAGTTCAGAAATGACCTGATTCGACCCCAATCATTTATAGGCCTAGTTATCATACATACATGCATGTATGCACGCGTACGTAGTTGAATTTGGTTAAATGAAGACTAAATATTGAATTAATTAGTTTGATAGATTTTGTCTTATTCAATTGAATTAATTAGTTTGATAGATTTTGTCTTATTCAATTGCACGCATTAAATATTTACTTGCGTCTGTTGGCATGAGGATTCAATTTCAGCTCAATTAAGATTATTTATTGGCTAAGATGGTTCGAAGCTCATCAATATTAGCCACAATGGTTGATCGATAAAAAAGTGTATAANTGAAGAAGATAGCATGGTGAAAGATAAAGAGCAGCATTATGAAACTCCACTTGAAATCAGACAGCATATTTGCAGGATTGCCAATTCTGTGCGTTTGCTCGCTGCGTTGGGCTTCGTCCTATCCGTCGAAACTATCATCGATGCCACCGAAGCAAGCAAATCTTCCAATGTAGAGATAAAGGACATGCTTGGTTCTGAGTTTTATGTGCAGACTGCTGAAAGAGAGGTGCAGAGGAGGATTTCTATTTTGAAGAAGAAGAGGGGATGATTTTGTAACTGCTCTTTGCAGCTTTTTAGGAAAACCGTAAATAAATAGGTGTATAAGGTGAAATTTGACATTTTTACGATTGTTATTCAGTGTTGAATTTTTACAAAAACAATTAAATTTTGTGAAAAATGCTAAAAATTTTGCAAAGTTTACCAAAAACAAATAATATTATGATGTTTTTTTTTTGTTTCTTTTTCACTTTCTTTATAAATTAATGTTTTTTAGTTTATTATAGAATTCAAATTATGTGAATAAGGAATACCTTAAATCTCCATAAGAAAAGATAAACTTAATTGGGTGTATTTAGTAGGAATTTCTTTTAGTAAATTCCTTAAATGATGTCATGCATGAGAAGGTAAAACATAAAACAGTGTGTCATTCAACATGAGTTCGGGATAACTCGAATAATTTTTCGATTAACATGTCAACCCAAGAATGGCCCGCAAACACTAAACTAACTCAAAATTGGTTAGTCAACACTTATTTGACCCGAGATTGACTCGAATTTGACCCAAATGGTTGTTAGTACTTATGATAAATGATTTATACTGGTCGGGTTCGGGTTGGCGCGTTGAAGGCAGGTCGTGATTGGCCTTGACTTTCTAATCAGCTTAATATTCGGGCGGGGTGCAGGACAAATAGTTTTTGGTTAGGTCAACTTTGGGTCAAACCTGAACCCGACTCACGAACTCAATTTGACACTCCTAATTATTGAGCAAGTACTTGAACAATTCCTCAATAATTGAATGTTATGACAAAACCTTTATCTCCTATACATTTTATTTCTAAGCCAAACATTATAAACTCCCATGGGCTGAAAAACTTTGCACCACACCATCTCGTTAAACTTAAAAGCCACGCGAGCTGCCTCCTATAAGTGACATATAACACACTTACTGCATCTTTAAGTGGTACCATTCAACTTGCATGTGTATCCACCGTAATTTAAAATAAAAATATTTAAATCGAGCTGAACATGAGAACAAGAATATTTAAATCAAGCTGAACATGAACACACTGTTCGCGAGCCAATTTCGAACACATAACAATTTAGAATGAGTCGAACACAAGCCAAGTCTGAACTACCTCAAGCTAGTTTCGTTTACGGTTTGTGCCAACGACTTGAATGAATTTATAATGAGTACTTATGAAATTCATACCTACGTAACCAAAATCCTCTCGGGTCAGGCAACTAAAGATAGCAAAGTCATGCAAAATAAATGTATAATAACTATTATTATTATTATTCCGTAAAAGATTAAAAAAAATGGGTGAATATGACAGATTATGAAGGTGATTTTAAGCTTGAATTAAGACAAATAGTGCTATTTTTAGATTAATGTGTGTGGTTACATGGGCGGTCATTTCGTTTAGCAAAAGAGGAACCACTTGATTCCCATGTTTTTACATATTTAACTTCTTAACTTCAATTTCTACATACGTGGCCACCTTACTTCTATATGAAAAGGTGTATATCACTTGTTAATAGTTAAATTGATGATATTCTTGATGCCATATGATAAATTTGGATGGTATAAATGTGAAAAAAAAACAAAAATAAATTGAGGGTCTAGATATTCTTATCCATGCACTTTAAGGCACTACCATTCTCATCAATAGAAAGTGCCATTAGTTGATGAAAATTAAAAAAGTGATATTGATGCATGCTAGGAAATTCATGATCTTAGAGCGCTTATTTAGCATTTTAGCGTCGTACGAGACTCTAACACACATTTAACCAGAAGTTTTTCTCTGGAAAACCTGTCAAAAGAAAAAAACCATGAAACCTAGCATAGTTGAAATAATATACTATAAATGGTGAGTACGCATGTCATTTGTTCGCCTGAATTAGGGAAGATGAAGCTATAAAGAGGATAATAGATGTACACCAGTGGTTCATCGATAATAGTCATAGTTTGGTTGTAATTTGCAATGATAGCATGCTACGAGTGATGTATTCAATTGTTATGGATGTAGTTGTTCACTATAAATGTNAGCCGGAATCGAAATCCCGTCGCCCGCTTCGGAAGGACTTTTTAATTTACGTATATATATATATAATTTTAGGAAAAATATGAAATCAAACTGACCTCATATTTTTCACAGTCNATTGCAAGTAGCTGGCATTATGACCATCAATGTAACTAGCTCACTGGTTATTAATTCAATTATTTTTTTTTTAAGGACTTTCTGGGATCAATTTCTTTTAATTCTTAAATTGTTTTTTTTATTTTGAAATCATAATTGTTGTGTTTTTTATATTTTTTTCTTATAAAAATAAATTAATATGCCTTTTGAGTGTTTTTAAAAATAATCATATCGTAATTGAATGTCTAATATTTTTTTTGTTTCAAATCAAAATGTATACACAATAAAATATAAACAAAAATAGAAAAAAAAAGAGTGATCCCGTCCTAAGCTTTCTTGTAATTTATTGTCAGTTAACAAAATCATTAGAGATGNCACAATTCTATTTAGGAATTATGTTTTTCAGTTTTCTAAAATTTTTTATGGTGGAAAGCTGTTAAAGTCTGGCGGTTGTCAAAAATCTGTTGTCAAATTTCTTGGAAAAGAAATATATATTTATAATTTCCATCAAAACTTTTAAAAATAGTTATTTCCCCCTCTAAATCTTTACAATCAAATTTACGAAAACTTACAACCATCCCAAATGGACTGACAATTGCTTGACTGCTTACTATTTCCATGCTGAAGTTGTTTCATTTTTACTATATGCGCAGCTTGAAAGGGGTCAACTGCTTAGAGTTCCGGCATATTTAGTGAAACGCCGCAAGCAGCATTTCCATGATCTCGAACAATATGGTGTCGATTTGATACTTGGATGCAATGGCTTCGTTTGGGTTGGCGAGCATGCCGCGCCCAGAGTGAATGACATGGTGGTCGTNATACTCTCATGTGTATGCAGACTGTATGTTGACCAACTCTTTCATTCAAGAGCTCTTCACATTATTCATCACTGTGTCTGCGGCTAGAAATATTTTGAGAAATGGCCTGAATGTTCTTCACCAAGATGTAGAAGAGCATCCTTCTCTGCATGTTCCATTCTGAATTAAATGGGGCTTGCTTTACTTGTCTCTAAATTTGTGCCCTTTNCTGTGTCTGCGGCTAGAAATATTTTGAGAAATGGCCTGAATGTTCTTCACCAAGATGTAGAAGAGCATCCTTGTCTGCATGTTCCATTCTGAATTAAATGGGGCTTGCTTTACTTGTCTCTAAATTTGTGCCCTTTCATGGGAAACATTCATCACTGACTCAAGTCAAACAAACTAATCCTTTGATGGTCCAAATTCAGAAAACCAGTGGTTAAATTTGCAGTACATCCAAAAGTGTTGGCTGATAGAAGGTGAAAAATGGTGTACAACACAAACTATTTCTGTAAAAATATTACAGCCAATCTTTCCAAGTCCTGATTACCTCATGTCGCCAATTGAGTTCTCATGTGATGTGTATAGTAGAACTCGTACACTCTTCTGGCAGGAGTTTTTGTATGTTTGTTTGGCACAACTTTCTGCCTGCATTATGTTTCTGACCGTCACCCGTCACCACAATTCTATTTAGGAATTATGTTTTTCAGTTTTCTAAAATTTTTTATGGTGGAAAGCTGTTAAAGTCTGGTGGTTGTCGAAAAACTGTTGTCAAATTTCTTGGTAAAGAAATATATATTTATAATTTCCATCAAAACTTTTAAAAATAGTTATTTCCCCCTCTAAATCTTTACAATCAAACTTACGAAAACTTACAACCATCCCAAATGTACTGACAATTGCTTAACTGCTTACTATTTCCATGCTGAAGTTGTTTCATTTTTACCATATGCGCAGCTTGAAAGGGGTCAACTGCTTAGAGTTCCGGCATATTTAGTGAAACGCCGCAAGCAGCATTTCCATGATCTCGAACAATATGGTGTCGATTTGATACTTGGATGCAATGGCTTCATTTGGGTTGGCGAGCATGCCGCGCCCAGAGTGAATGACATGGTGGTCGATGAAGAAGATAGCATGGTGAAACATAAAGAGCAGCATTATGAAACTCCACTTGAAATCAGACAGCATATTTGCAGGATTGCCAATTCTGTGCGTTTGCTCGCTGCGTTGGGCTTCGTCCTATCCGTCGAAACTATCATCGATGCCACCGAAGCAAGCAAATCTTCCAATGTAGAGATAAAGGACATGCTTGGTTCTGAGTTTTATGTGCAGACTGCTGAAAGAGAGGTGCAGAGGAGGATTTCTATTTTGAAGAAGAAGAGGGGATGATTTTGTAACTGCTCTTTGCAGCTTTTTAGGAAAACCGTAAATAAATAGGTGTATAAGGTGAAATTTGACATTTTTACGATTGTTATTCAGTGTTGAATTTTTACAAAAACAATTAAATTTTGTGAAAAATGCTAAAAATTTTGCAAAGTTTACCAAAAACAAATAATATTATGATGTTTTTTTTTTGTTTCTTTTTCACTTTCTTTATAAATTAATGTTTTTTAGTTTATTATAGAATTCAAATTATGTGAATAAGGAATACCTTAAATCTCCATAAGAAAAGATAAACTTAATTGGGTGTATTTAGTAGGAATTTCTTTTAGTAAATTCCTTAAATGATGNTCTCCATAAGAAAAGATAAACTTAATTGGGTGTATTTAGTAGGAATTTCTTTTAGTAAATTCCTTAAATGATTCAACTCATGCATGAGAAGGTAAAACATAAAACAGTGTGTCATTCAACATGAGTTCGGGATAACTCGAATAATTTTTCGATTAACATGTCAACCCAAGAATGGCCCGCAAACACTAAACTAACTCAAAATTGGTTAGTCAACACTTATTTGACCCGAGATTGACTCGAATTTGACCCAAATGGTTGTTAGTACTTATGATAAATGATTTATACTGGTCGGGTTCGGGTTGGCGCGTTGAAGGCAGGTCGTGATTGGCCTTGACTTTCTAATCAGCTTAATATTCGGGCGGGGTGCAGGACAAATAGTTTTTGGTTATGTCAACTTTGGGTCAAACCTGAACCCGACTCACGAACACAATTTGACACTCCGAATTATTGAACAAGTACTTGAACAATTCCTCAATAATTCAATGTTATGACAAAACCTTTCTCCTATACATTTTATTTCTAAGCCAAACATTATAAACTCCCATAGGCTGAAAAACTTTGCACCACACCATCTCGTTAAACTTAAAAGCCACGCGAGCTGCCTCCTATAAGTGACATATAACACACTTACTGCATCCTTAAGTGGTACCATTCAACTTGCATGTGTATCCACCGTAATTTAAAATAAAAATATTTAAATCGAGCCGAACATGAGAACAAAAATATTTAAATCAAGCTGACCACGAACACACTGTTCGCGAGCCAATTTCGAACACAGAACAATTTAGAAAGAGTCGAACACGAGCCAAGTCTGAGCTCACTCAAGCTAGGCTTGTTTACCACCCTGTGCCAACGACTTGAATGAATTTATAATGAATACTTATGAATTCATACCTACGTAACCAAAATCCTCTCAAGTTAGGCAACTGAAGATAACAAAGTCATGCAAAATAAATGTATAATAACTATTATTATTATTATTCCGTAAAAGATTAAAAAAAATGGGTGAATATGACAGATTATGAAGGTGATTTTAGGCTTGAATTAAGACAAATAGTGCTGTTTTTAGATTAATGTGTGTGGTTACATGGTCGGTCATTTCGTTTAGCAAAAGAGGAACCACTTGAATCCCATGTTTTTACATATTTAACTTCTTAACTTCAATTTCTACATACGTGGCCACCTTACTTCTATATGAAAAGGTGTATATCACTTGTTAATAGTTAAAATGATGATATTCTTGATGCGATATGATAAATTTGGATGGTATAAATGTAAAAAAAAACAAAAATAAATTGAGGGTCTAGATATTCTTATACATGCACTTGAAGGCACTACCATTCTCATCAATAGAAAGTGCCATTAGTTGTGAAAATTAAAAAAGTGATATTGATGCATGCTAGGAAATTCATGATCTAGAGGGCTTATTTAGCATTTTAGCGTCGTACGAGACTCTAACACACATTTAACCAGAAGTTTTTTCGTGAAAAACCTGTCAAAAGAAAAAAACCATGAAGCCTAGCATAGTTGAAATAATATACTATAAATGGTGAGTACACATGTCCTCTGTTCGCCAGAATTAGGGAAGATGAGGCTATAAAGAGGATAATAGATGTACACCAGTGGTTCATCGATAATAGCCATAGTTTGGTTGTAATTTGCAATGATAGCAAGCTACGAGTGATGTATTCAATTGTTATGGATGCAGTAGTTCACTATGAATGTTGTAGACGGTGGCTGTGCCGCCAGCTTGTCATATGGGCCGTAGTTGAAAGTCATGGTAGTTGGTTATGTGGGCCACAAATAATTGCCTTAGAAGTCGTAGTATAAAGCTGCAGAAACTGTGAGCTACGTGGATCGTAGTTGGTTACAAAGGTCGTAATTACGAGTTGTGATAGCGTTAGTAGGTCGTAGGGATCAAGTATTAGGGGCTATAGGAGTTGGGAGCTTCACAATTGGTAAGTCACGTTGGTCATAGTTGGTCACATGGGTTATAGTGGTTAGTTGTGATAACATCTGTAGGTTGTGGGCGTTGAAGTAGGGAGCTGCATAAGAGGTAAGACATGTATGCATAGTTGGTCACTTAGGCCCCAGTGGTTAGTTGTGATGACATCTGTAGGTCGCAGAGGCTGAAGTCGGGAGTTTCATAAGCCATGAATCACAAAGATCGTAGTTGGTCACGTAGATCATAGTGGTGAGCTATAATGACATCCGCAGGACGCGTGACCTGAAGTTGGGAACTGCACGAGCTGTGAATCACGTAGGCCGTAATTAGTCACTTAGGCCGTAGTAATGAGCTGTGATGACGTCCGTAAAAGTCGTCGCCTTTGAGAGTCAACTAAACTAACAACTAATTTGAAACCAATTTGATTCAGACTCAAAAGATAGATCAAGATAAAAATGATAACCGCAAAGGTGATCTAACAATGAATTTCCATTTTTATAGATACATTTCAACAATATAAAACTCTAATCATAAATTTCTTTAATTAAAATTAGCTATACTTTAACTCATCCAAAGTGATTGGACATGATTACTACCAACCAAACCTAAGGGGGTTACAATGATTTAAGTTCATATAGAAAAATGTCTAGTCAAACAAGAGAGAACATTAGAATTTAGCTTGGATTCTTTGTGATGTTACTTCTAGATTGAACACTGAAAATGAGAAAGATAGCACTTTTGTTAATCACGGATCCTTGTTGATGTTGGGTACCAATGTTTTCTGGCTTAGCATGACATATAAAATTTCTTTTTTGAAATCTAATGAAATGATTTGATTTTATAGTCAAACACTGGTTATATAAAATGCTAGCTTCTGGTTTTTAGTTGGTATTACAGGAGGTTCAAGAAGGGAAAGAGACATTTTAAGCAAATTTGGTGAAAATGAATGTGAAAAAAATAATAATGGAGTTATATTTATGGTAAGGTCTATAATCTTCTCATTACTTGTCCTGTGAACCTCTCATGACATGAACTGAAGCTTATGGTGCAATTTGGGATCACATTTTATTTTTTTCTTTTTATTTATTTCTTCAAGTTTCTTTCGATTTTGTTTTGATATAAAACAAAAATGTATTTGGTCATGCTGATGATTTTTTGTTTTTGCTTTTAAAAATTAAAAAAAGTAAGTTTGGAAAATTTTATACAAGAAAATATAATTGTCTCCTCCACCTCCAACTCATCTCTTCCATTCTCAACACCCTCCCCCATCACTGCGTTGACACCGGCCGCTCATCGTCTTCCATTTCTCAACCGCCTCCCTCACTACTG
>JXCR01084772.1:64919-109712 GCA_002079205.1 Phalaenopsis hybrid cultivar | reverse complement strand
TCTTTACTTACAATTGCAGTGAAAATTTAAAAATGAAAATTAAGTTTATTAACTTCTACAAAATGCAAGTTAAAGTAAAGATACTTAGAATAATTACAAGAGAAATAATTTCATGAGAACTTTATTAATAAGGATGCTGATAATTTGTAAATAAGCTTAGAAATGTAATCAAGTCCCTTTCCTTAAGATGATTTAAGTGAAACCAATTTTTGATTAGGCATGACCTCAAGCTTCTCATCACATATATTTTCCTTTTTCCTTTTTCCTTTTTTTTCTTTTTATTTTTCTTTTCCTTTTCTTTTAGGATAATTTTAAATTCTTTCTTTTTATTTTATGTAATATGAGGAGTACTATCTCTAGATAACCTTTAATCAATTAAACTCCACCATCCTCTTCTTAAATTTAAAAACTTTTCACATTTACTTACTTGATAAATGTGTATTAAACTTTAAAAAGATTTTTCATAAAGTCTCAATTCTATCTTTTTAAATAAAAATCCAAGATCTTTAACATTTCCAAAAATACAATTTTCTTTATTTTAAATAGTAAGAGCATAATTTTATACTCTTATACTAAATATTTTAAATCCAAAATTAATCTTTATTATTAGAAACTCTTACTTAAGTGTACTATAATATTTATATATCCAAACATACCACATGTTATATTAAATTGATTTTTGAAAATATTTTTACTAAATATCACTTCATCTTTTTCCTCAGAAATGAATTCACCTTTTTTCTTGATAATGTTTAACAATCATATAATCAATAATACCCATCCTATAACATTTTTCTTTAACAGGATACCTGATTGACTTTAGAACATTAAATGTCATTCCTGGTCATTAATTCTCATGATCAACTCTCCTTTCTGCACATCTATCATAGTACGCCCGGTAGCAAGAAATTGTCTCCCCAAAATAATACGAACCTCTTTGGGTGAGTTTGGGGCAGCTTCTGCATTTGGGTGCGCTTCAAGATATGCAGCTTATCTTTCAGATTTATTTCAACATTATTGGAAAGTGTTCTCTAGGGTCTATTGCTAAGTGCGTTAGCAATTTTTCCTAGTTAATTTTAATTATTTCTTATTGCAGCACTTTGACTTTGGATTTGATTACCCATTTGAGAAACTACTTCTTCTAAAGAAAACTTCTTTTCTTAAATTGTTGGTTATTAAAGCCAGAAGGATAAGAAGGTCGATAGTTAGAAGTACACTGATCATTCCAGTTTCTTGTTGGGCTCACTTAATTGTTCCCTCATTGCTGATTTCTACTACCAAAATTGTTTTAGTTAAAATTGGGATGATTTTTCCAACCTGCGTTATAAAAGTCAGAATATGGGTTATTGGGTTTATTAGCAACCGCATGTATAGTTTGTAATGATTTAAAATCATTCATTCTCATAATAATTTTTTTTCACTTGCTTGAAGAATTTGGGAAAATTTCATAACATAATTATTTAACTTCTTAGATATCGAAGCAACTTAAGATACTGAGATGGTAAAAGCACCAATATCATGAATACTAGCCACTCTTTTAGGATTTACCCTTTCTGAGGGCCATTGAAAATTATTAGTATCTGTCTCTTCAATTAAGACATGAGCTTCATCAAATGATTTTGACATTAAAGATCCTCCAGCAGTAGCATCAATTATAGATCTAAGGGATCTTATTAACCCATTATAAAATGTTTGAAAAATTAACCAGTCAGGTAAAGCATGATGTGGACACTTTTTAAGGAGTTCCTTAAATCATTCCTAAGCCTAAAAAATTGACTCCCCTTCATACTGAATAAAATAAGTAATATCATTTCTAAGCTTAGGAGTTTTTTAAGGAGAAAAGTATTTAGCAAGAAATTTTTGTGCCATATTGATACACCAAAATAGTGAGTTGTTTTAAGTATACATTTTATGTTCAATTTTTGGTGATATTACACTTTAAAGAAAGGTCTTTTCATATTTTTGTTATAAGTATGTCAATTTTAGGCATTTGGAGCAAAAGTAGCAAAAATGACAAAATTTGAAGCCAAAACATCAAATTTTGGGAATTCTTGCGCCATATGCGCCATTTTACAGAGAGCTGGTGTCATATGTGCCAGAACCTAGAAATAGCGCAGACTTACACAAGCTAGAGCCATATGCCTTAGAGACAACTTTTTGCGGATTAAGATAGTTCGGGACAAATTTTGCTCAACTTTTCAAAAGGACACTTGTTCTAAACACCCCTTGAGGTGATTGAATGCATCTAGACACTTTGGAAGGTTCTTTTATGAAGGGATATGTCTCTTGGATCAATGGACTTGTCTTTTGAATTCCAAATAGTTAACTTTTAGATAAAATTTAAGAGGGAATTATGAATTCTTTTTAGATGTAGGAAGTTGGAAGTCTATGGTAGAAAGAGAGAGGTTGAAGTGGCGCGAAAAAGGGGGTGAAAGAGAGAAAGAGAGAGGGAGAAAGTTATGGGCTTGAAGATTTTCTTCAAGGATTATAAGAGGAGAGGGAATGTGAGATATTTCTTCTTCATTACACTTTAAGAGAGAATTGAGAGTGCTTGTAAGGAGAGAAAGGCTTAAAGAGAACTTCTAGGGATTTTCTTAGAAAGGATTGTGATATAAGTTGTGTCTTTTATTTCTTTTACTTTATAAACGTGTTTTTATTAATGAAATCCACTCATAAATTCTGAGTAGTCTTCTTTTTCCTTCTCCCTACTTTGAGATATGGTTTTGTAAAGAATTGATTTTATTTTATACAGTTTTAAATGTCAATAATTCGTGATGATTTGAACTCTGATCTTCATTTATTTTTTGATCTGGCCAATTAAAATATTAAAATATGTTGAGAAATATATGTTTCAAAAGGGCTATGATTTCTACAACACAATGAGAATCACATTTGATTTCATGGGAGAGGACGTCATCCATGGAGTTGAGTGCAAATAAATAGGTAAATATACTTTGTTAGATGCAGAATTAGAGGTTTTAAGGTGAAAAATCCCCAATTTGTTCCAGTTGATTGGAAACTAATATGAGATTGTTAGCCCTTAGGTGAGGGAGTAGTGGGAGCTCTAGAGTGGTAGCCAACACTGTTCAGCCTAACCACAGAATTAGGGACCAAACTCTGGATTAGTCAATGTTCTTTATGCACTTGGAAGAGGGTAAAGAATAGGATTGCTCCTATCTGACACAAAACCATTTATATATGTATTTTCAAATGATTTTAATATCTTCACAATCCATTAACCCATTGTAAAGGGGAAGGATGCTTTCTTAAATTTGAACTCTTCCTCACAAAAACTTTGTTTAGTTTTCTTAATTTTACTTTTGAAAGTTTAGCAATTAGTTTATTTAACTTTTTCTTTTCACTGCATCTTATTTAGCATTCACTCTATTACTTTATATTCAAATTTAGCACTTCACTTTTGTAGTTTAAAATTGTAGTTTAGATTATAATCTTGATAACTTACTAATAGGCATTTCTAACTTCCCTGTGAGATCAATATCTAGAACTCCATTAGAGCCCTTTATTGCTAGAGTGATACATATACTTGCATAATTTTTAGGGGATTTGACACTTCAAAGATTTTTAAAAGATAAAACAATTTTCATAAAATTTATTTTTGTTGGGATCAATTTGCATATTCAATATTGTAACTGTCGTGTGTATTTTGTAATATTGAAAATGTTTTACAAAATTAACACACTAAATCCACCCCGCATCACATATCTCCCCAAGTTTTAATAGATCTAGGTGCTAATGAGTTTAGCCACATCTTAGCTTTATCCCTTAAGGAAAAAGGAAAAAGTCTAATTATAATTGCATCATTTGATACAACATCATATTTGAATGTAGCACAAAGTTTTATAAAACTTGCAAGGTGATTTAGGGGACCATTGGTCCATGGCTCACTTAGCTTGGGTTAGGTGAGTTTTGGCTTAGTCTTAGGGTCCAACTAATAGCTGTGGAATCATTAATTTTATGACTTTGGGGTGGTTAGCCACATTTATTGCATAGGTCCAAGTGGGTGCAAATGAGCAAAACATAGGTTTAAGCTGGGTTAGCCATGTCAATTGGTCCAAATAAATATTGTGTTTGGTGCAAGTGATTTTAAGGAACAATTTTGGTGAAGGATGAAAAGGGTTTTGAGTTCAATTGGAGGGTCAATTTGAAGGATTTTGGAGATTTGGTCATTTTGGGCATGTTGGGCTAGCCTTGGGTCTAGATTGGGCTAGCCTTGGGCTAATTCCAAATTGATTGTTGAAAATGGTCAATATAAATTCCATGAAGAGTTTTCAACATGAATTGGGTGCCAATATTGGAGTTAAGGTATTAAATTTTGTGAAATTTGGGGAAAGCCAATTTGGGGCAAATATGGGGATTTTTGGACTTAAATTGAAATTAAGTAAAATTGAGGTTTCACCAAGGCTAATTGAAGGTCAAGTTTGATTTTTAGGAATGTTATAAAGAGTTTACAACATCAATTGTGATCAATTGAGTGGGCTATGGGTTCAATTTGGTGAGATTAGGTCAAGTGCCCAAAATTGAGGGTTTGAGCTATATCAAAATTGGGCTCAAATAATGGGCCAATTGAGCTTGAATTTGGTTTAATTTGGTCAAATTGAGGGTGAATTTGAGCTTGTAATTCAAATTTGGGGAGATTGGGATCAAATTCATGGACATTTGAGTTGAATTTGGGAAATTTTGGGCCTTCGAAGGTAATTTGGGGGTTTTGATCAAAGATGGTCAATTTGGCCAAATTCGGTCATGTGCTAGTTGAAAAAAATAAAATTGGGAATATTTGAAATATTTTACGAATTTTTGGGATTTTTTAGAATTTTTGAAGTTTTGGGCCCAAGAGGGGCATTTTGGTAATTTGACAATTTTTAGTAATTTTGGGTAATTTGGATGTTTTCAGAAGGTTTGAAAAGATTTTTTTATCAAGTTTGGGTATTTTGGGTAATTTTGAGAATTTTGGCCAAATTTAGGGTTTCAAGGGTATTTAGGTAATTTGGTGGAGTTTAGAGGCAAAAGACTAGGTTGCATATTTTTGGTAGAATTAGGGAATTAACCACCATAAATGAGCCATGGGCCAATGGAAACCCTATTTGGATCTTCTATGTACTGGTCCTAGCTAAGCCCTAGCCTAGGGCTAGTAGGTTTAGGGGACCATCTACATGAGTTTCCCAAAGGCTCAAGGGACCAAAGTCAGGAAATTCTAAGTTTAGGGTAGTGTGTGATTGTGAGTTAAGTGAGTGCCTTAGCTCTAGACCAACACCCAAGGTCAACCATAAGGTCAAATAGCCCTATAGGAACTCTCCTTGAGCTCCCCCATAATGACCCTACCTACTAAATGCTAGAGGTTAGGACTAATATGTGAAACTTCAAGTTGAGTAAAGAAGAGTTTAAAATTTCTAATAGTGAGGGTACCTTTTCTAGTTTTCTAAGAATAGTCAATAGGAAAGTCCTATGGCTAGACCCTAGGCTACTAAAGAGAAAGACTAGACCTCGACCAAAAGTGAGGTCAATAAATGGACCTGCAATAGGTGTGGTGTGCTGGGCAAGCACACCGCGCGTATTGGCGTTGACTGATGAGATCAACAAAACCAATACAAACTCCTAAGTCAACAGACACAAAAGGACTGTAGAATTGTGTGTGTTATTTGCTTCCACTAGGGAGTATAACAGGTGAATATGTTATCAAAGTCAAGAAGCAGGGACTCTCGCTAGGGATTCGAGGGTGGATTTTAATTTATGTGATTTCAGGAATTTATAGAGGATGGGAATCATTGTGTAAGTGTTGATCCCGAGGGATTTGAAATTCAGGTATTAATTTTAGAAGAGGGTCGAAACTTAAGGAGCAACCATGAAAAAAGAGGAATCATGAGTTAGGGACTGATCCCAAGACAAGGATTGAAAGTTAAGGATCAATCACAAGAGAGAACGTCGGAAGGTAGGGACTGACCTCAAAAGAGTGAATCAGAGATTAGAGACTGATTCAAAAATGAGAATTGAAAGGTAAGGATCAATCTCAAAAGAGAGCCTCGGAAGGTAAGGACCGACCTCAAAAGGGTGAATCAGAATCTAGGGACATATTCGAAATGAGAGTTCACAGGTAATGGTCAATCTCAAAAAAGAGCGTCGGAAGGTAAACACAGACCTCAAAAGGGTGAATTAGAAATTAGGGACTGATCCAAAATGAGAGTTGATAGGTAATGGTCAATCTCAAAAAAGAGTATCGGCAGGTAAGGACCAACCTCAAAAGGGGTGAATTAGAAGGTAGTGATTGATTCGAAATGAGAGTTGACAGGTAATGGTCAATCTCAAAAAGAGAGCGTCGGAAGGTAAGTGCCGACCTCAAAAGGGGTGAATCAGAAGGTAGTGACTGATTCTAAATGAGAATTGACATGTAAGGGTCAATCTCAGAAAGAGAACTTTGGAAGGTAAGGACTGACCTCAAAAGGGGTGAATCAGAAGGTAGTGCCTGATTTGAAATGAGAATTGATAGGTAATGGTCAATCTCAGAAAGAGAGTGTCGGAAGGTAAGGACCAACCTCAAAAGGGGTGAATCAGAAGGTAGTGACTGATTCGAAATGAAAATTGATAGGTAATGGTCAATCTCAGAAAGAGAGCATCGGAAGGTAAGGACCGACCTCGAAAGGGGTGAATCAGAAGGTAGTGAATGATTCGAAATGAGAATTTACAGGTAATGGTCAATCTCAGAAAGAGAGCGTCGGAAGGTAAGGGCCGACCTTGAAATGGGTGAATCAGAAGGTAGTGACTGATTTGAAATGAGAATTGACAGGTAATGGTCAATCTCAGAAAGAGAGCGTCGGAAGGTAAGGACCGACCTCGAAAGGGGTGAATCAGAAGGTAGTGACTGATTTGAAACGAGAATTGACAGGTAATGGTCAATCTTGGAAAGAGAGCGTCAAAAGTTAAGGACCGACCTCGAAAGGGTGAATTAGATGGTAGTGACTGATTTGAAATGAGAATTGACAGGTAATGGTCAATCTCAGAAAGAGAGCGTCGGAAGGTAAGGACTGACCTCGAAAGGGGTGAATCAGAAGGTAGTGAGTGATTCAAAATGAGTATTCTACAGAGTTTGTAGTACTTAATTTTAAAGGCATGTGTTGTATGTAAAGGTTGATATTGTTGAAGAGGATATGTGAGAATTTGAGAATTCTTTTTTTTTTTGCACAGAATGTGAAATTTCGCAAGGATGTGAAGAGAATTAGTGCAGACAAAGATAGTTGTGTTGCGCGAACAAGAAGTAAGAAACTCCGAAATTGAGAGAATCCACTCAACATATTTATTTTCTTTTCTTGATGATTTTATCACATTTAATTTTCAAAATTATGTTTTCAAAATTTGATTTTAGTTGATTGATTTTTCAAAAGAGAGATTTTTTATTTAAATTTATCACAATTTATATTATTTTCATCATTTTTTATTTGAAAGCTTCCTTTTATTTATCATTAAATGTTTGTTGTTTTGTTCTTCGTTCATTGTAGTTGCAAACCAATGCATAGTTCAATGGCTTTTATCCATTGCACCGAGAAGGGAAATTGAAAAATCAGACAAATTTTCTGAAAGGAATTTCATTAATCTGCTTCAATAAAATGTTACAGATGAAAACTAGACCAATGCCTCAAAAAGAGTACAATATGCAAACTGCATGAAGGTACATCCGGAATGTGTCATGTCGAGTACACATCATGGACTGATCATGTCTGATACATATCATATCTGTAATGTAGTAGAGAAGAAAGAGAAACCCTCTGAATATTTTTCCCCTTCTGTAGTGAGCTCGTGATCAAGCTGACCTTCTGAGCCACGTTCCAGGACAAGAGTTCCCTTAACGTGCACCTAGAGGTGCAACCTTCTCATAGCTCATATGACAGCAGTTCTTCGAGTTCAGGATCCGGCTGAAATCTAAACGGTATTTTGTTGTTGTCCATCCGTTGGAAAGTTACAGACACCCTACAGCGTTGTACTCCTGGAATGTAGGGCTTGGCAACGTCTGCACTGTTGCCTTTTAGAATAAGCACTGAATAAACTAGTAGGGGAATTTCAACAGATCCACTGAATTCTCCGGGGTTGATGACATCGATTTCTTTCCCAAAGAGAATATTACTTTCACTTATGAATGAGACTGTGTAGAAGGGTCCTACAAAATCATGATGGTCAATGTGAGGAGGTATGTAATCTCCCTCGTCATTTATGTTGATGATGCAGCTGTTTAGAATGCAGTCGACTGGCAAGATATTACATCGAACCATTCGTTTAACCATTTGATCATCCGGGGCAGCGGATCCACTTGATCGTACCTGAGAATCCCGAGAGGATTTTCTTGCCTGTCGTTCGTGAAATTGTAGCATCACCCACATTGTATTGTAATCCTTCCCTTTCCTCTCATCCATTTCCTTGGCTCATAGTAGGTTCTTTCCATGATCAAGCCTGCTCGACCTCTATTTTGTAAGTCAAAGATACAATCCAGAATGCTTTGTTCATCTTTTTTTGAACAGACCCTGGTATACAATTCCATTCCTTCCAATATATTGATGAGTTCTCCACGGACTTCTTCGTAGAACTCAAAGCTTCTTTTGTTGACTTTGCCTATTTTATAATATTTTGTTGTACTGAGGACGGGCGGCTAGCGCGGACATTCCCTCATTTCATTGTTAACAGGAATCCAAATTAGCACTGGGGTTACCTCTAACGGGATGTATGACCCAGTGTCCATCGGAACATATGGCTCAGTATACTGTGGGTCATATCATTCTATACCCATTGAGAATTATGCCCCCTCCATCTTGCAATCGCTGGTCTGAGATTGCTCTTCATTAGAGGCATATTCTTCAAGAGTGTTGAAATGCTCCAAGTACAGGACATTACAGTCCGAACATTCGACAAAAGCTGCTGTAGCTGAAGCTTGTGGTGGTATTTCAACGTTGCAAGTAGGGCAACCAGCGCAAAAGTCATCAAAGGTTGGCGGTACTTCTGGCTCTTGAACATACTCAGGCTCCTCATCTGTGGTGGGTAGGCTGGAAGAAGTTTCCTTCATATCTGTTTCATAGATGTGTCCCTCTAGAATGGGGACGAGTTGGTTCTTAATTTGTTGTTGACGTCTCTTTTCTTCTCTCAAGAGAGCTTTGTGCTTACGACGGTTGGCATTTCTCTGTTGAGTCCTCCATAGCGAAGCGAACGGTATGCTACCGTTGTTACCAGCAACCAAGTTTTCGACCGGAGTGGCTACCATGAATGGTAGACGTCTGGTTCCTTCCATGAGATCTTGTTGTCTTATCCCTCCTTCCCCTTCAGCGAGGGATTGCTTTTGGCTCTGAATTTCAAAAGTGAGGGCAATCCCTCCTTTTCTTATCTGCCGACTACATCCATTAGAGGACCTTCGTAGCTCATGTTGATTTCATTGAACTCCATGTCAAAGTTAATAATTTTACCTTGTGGTGTCATCTCCTCATTAAGCACGAGGTTTCAGCCATCCTTAAAAGCAAATATCAGTTTCTGACCTGACATTTTTTAGCATGCGACAGAAAAAAACATCAGTGAGCTGAAACTTAGCATGAACAAGAACAAAACAAAAAAAAAATTTAGTTAGAGGAAATTTTGATTTATTTTGGTGAGAAAGTTATTTATTTATGTATTTATTTTGTTTAATTTTGTAGAATATTAAATTTAAACTTAAATGTAGAAAAGAGGATTGCAATGTGTAATTTTCCAAATTCTTCATCAAATTGAGGTTAATTAAAAACTTTTTGGACCCGGTCACAGACTTTTGGTCACATAGATAAACCCAAAACGATCAAAATTACAATTTTCAAATCAAGCGGTGATAAGCAACGTGAGGTTGCGTAGTATGTTTTCAGGTATCGTCCGTTGATTGGCAGCATGAATCTTTTACCCCAGAAATCTACTAATTGGTAGGCTCCTTTTGTGTAGACCTTTTCAACAACAAATGATCCCTCCCAAGTTGGTTTGAATTTTCCACCTATCTTGCGGCGTTCAAGAATAAGCCTTTTGAGCGCGAGGACTAGGTCACCAACTTTAAATGTCCTTGGGCGGACCAATTTATCGTGAGCTTGCACCATCTTTGCCTGGTAAAGCTCTAAATGTTATTGTACTTCAAGCTGTTTTCCTTCAAGATTCTCTAGTTCTTCGAGTCTGAACTTTGCACTTTCCTCAATTTTAAGTTGATTGGCGATTGCGACTCTGAGAGTCAACGTCTGAATTTCTAGTGGCAATACGGCTTCGGACCCATACACGAGCATGTAAGGTGTACACTTAGTGGTAGTCCTGAATGTCGTTCGGTAGGCCCACAAAGATTCTAGCAATTTCTTGTACCAATTTCTTTTATTTTCATTGAGTGTTTTCTTTAAAATATTTACCAATGTCTTGTGGAAGGCCTCAGCCAATCCATTTGCTCTAGGATAGTAAATTGTAGAGTATCTCCAATCTATCCCATGTCTTTTGACAAAGTTGTTGATTTTTGTACTTTTGAATGTCGTCCCGTTGTCGGAGATTACTCTGCGCAGTACACCAAAACAAGAAATAATTTGACTCTTGAAAAATTGGAGGACCTGCTGTGTTGTAACCTCTCGTAGCGGTACTACCTCTGCTCATTTAGAGAAGTAGTCTGTGGAAATGAGAATAAATTTGTGTCTTTTAGAAGATGGAGGGTCTATCGGGCCTATTATGTCCATGCCCCAACACTCGAATGGCCATGAAGCAACAGTTGGGTGTAGCACATTCGAGGTTCGTGCAAGACCACCCCATGCACTTGGTAGTGGTGACATTTTTTGGTTGTCTCCATGCAGTCGGACATCATTGTTGGCCAATAATATTCGAGTCTTTTGATCTTCATTTTCATCTTTGGCCCTGACTGGTGAGCACCACACAATCCGGCATGTACTTCTTTGATAATATTTTGTGCCTCGGCTCTGCTTAGGCATCGTAGCCACATCTGATCAAATGATCTTCTGTAGAGGGCATCACCTACTAAAGTATACAACATAGCCCTGTTTGTGATGTGATGTGCCTAAGAATTATCTTTCAGCAACTTTCTAGTATGCAAATATTCTATTAATGTCTTGCGCCAATCTTCGTTGATATCCGCAACTACAATCATTGTTTCTTCTTTTCCAAGCTTTTGTAGATTTTCAAGGTCAATTTGAGACAAAACCTGTCTTCCTTGTACTGAAATTTCAATGGAATCCTCTGGGGGACACGCCAACTCCTTATCAAGTTTTGCTAGTGCTTCGGCGTCGGCATTTTCTCCCCGAGGAATCCGATAAAAAGTCACATTGAGAATCTGTTCCAGTAGCTTCATCATGTAACGGTGGTATTTTGCTAGTCTTGGTTTCAAAATTTTGTATTGTCCGACGACTTACTGAATGGCGAGTTGAGAGTCGTCGTAGATGGCAATATCTATTATGTCCATTGAAATTGCCAACTCCAACCTAGTGATTAAAGCTTCATACTCTGCTTCGTTATTGGTGCACGGTTCTGTCAGGTGGTATGAGAACCTCAACATAAATTTATCTGTCGTGATAAAGATCAAACTGATACCTGCTTTGTCTGGTATAACTGTGCCTGAGCCTTTGTCTTTTCTGGTTGATGAAGCACCGTCGAAGTACATCTTCCAAAGTTGCACATTGGAGAATTTCATTTATAGTACTTGTTCATCTAGTAGTTCGTCGTTGAGAGGAGACCCAGCTGGCAGTGGGTGTGCAACGAGAAAATCTGCTAGAATTTGTCCCTTGATAGCACAAAAGGGAACAAAAGTTATATCAAATCGCACTAAAATCATTGACCATCTTGCTAGATGTTCAGAGAGTGTTGGTCGGGTCATCAAATATTGCAATGGATTAACTTTCAAGATTAGGGTAATCTTATGAGAGAGCATGTAATGCCTAAGCTTTTGGGTTGCAAAAATTTGTGCCAGACAATGCTTCTCAATAGGTGGATACCTCATCTCCGTTGGTATTAGATGAAGACTTAAGTAGTATAGTGCATTTTCTTTGCCCTCGTCGTTGACTTGGGCTAAGAGGGCTCCAAGAGAGTCGTCTAAAGTTGTGGTATAAAGTATCAAAGGTTTCCTTGGGATAGGGGCTGCCAAAATAGGAGGTGTCATTAAATATTGCTTAACGTCCTCAAAGGCCCGCTGACATTTTTCTTCCCAAATGAATTTAGCATCCTTTTTAATTAATGTCGAGAAGGGCTGACACCTACTTGAGAGATTAGAGATAAAGCTTCTCAGATATGCCAACTTCCCCTGAAAGGAACGTAGTTGTTTCAAAGTTTTAGGAGGAGGCATTTCCAAGGTGGCTTTAATCTTATCAGGGTCAATCTCGATTTCTCGAAGACGGACAATGAATCCTAGAAATTTCCCGGAGGTAACGCCAAAGGCGCACTTTAAGGGATTCATTTTAAGGTCAATTCATCATAACTGTTCGAACACGATCCTCAAATCATGCAAATGGTCTATTTTTTGTTTACTTTTGATAACCAAATCATCCACGTAGCATTCTACTTGATTGTGAATGAAGTCATAAAAAATCTTCGTCATTGCTCGTTGGTATGTAGCTTCAACGTTCTTTAACCCAAACAACATTACTATGTAACAAAAAATTCCAATCGGTGATATGAAGGCTGTGAGGGCTGCATCTTCAAGAGCATCATTTCTGGTATTGGTAGCGGAAACTTGTCTTTCAGACATGCTTTATTTAGATCTCTGAAATTGACACAAACGTGTATCTTCCATTTTTATTTTTAATTGGAACAATATTAGTTAACCATGTGGGGTACTGCTCTTCCCGCACAAAGTTAGTGTCTATTAATTTCTTCACCTCGACTGTGACTTATTGTTCTATTTTGAGGCGCATTCGTCTGGGGGCTTGTTTTACTAGAGTGATATCTTTGTCCACTACAAGTTTATGAACTACTATAGCTGTTGACAGTCCTGAGATTTCACATAACTCTAGGCAAAGCAATCTTTGAATTCTGCTAACAATTTGATCAATTATGAAGATTCTTCATTGTTGAGTAGAGAGCTTATAAATGTAGGTCGGGGTTGCTCTTTTGTCCCAAGGTTAATTTCCTTTAACTCATCGACAGTTGACTTGATTTCCTCCTCAAATTCTAGTGGAGCATCCTCTATTAGCTAATTGGTAGAGTCATCCTCTACATCGAGGAAATCCTCTTCTGATTTACTAATAACAATCATGCAAAATCCCGAATCATCGACTGGTCCGACTGTACCAAATCTGAGACCCTCTTTTGAGTTGGGAGTTCAACTTTTAACACTCCATAATTTTTCAAAAAGTTATAGTTTATCTTTTGGCATTTGTTTTGGCAAATTTCCCTATTGAATTAACTTTTGTACATAAGGCGAAAAGTAACCAAAAGGCAATTACATTAATTCATTAGGATCATCATCCAAATTTACATGATTTTCAAGATAAGTAGAGGTAGAAGCACTGTAAAATTTGATCGATTTTGAACCAATACTACGAACTTCCTTGTCATCTAAACTCTCGACCTTTTGAGGGAGGATCAGAGCAAGGGTCATAGTATTCACATAGTGGTTTATCCGATCGTACATTGTTTCATATTCACTTTTCTCTGTATCTTCTAAAAAAATCTCATACTGAGGTTTCTTCTATTTTGTCATCATTATTTCATCTTTAGAACTGTCTTCATCACCAATGTTGATGTTCGGCCCAGTCCGTTCAACAACTAGATTGATTCTTCCTCGTCCACGTCCCCAACATCGACCTCGGGTGTGCAAACCAAAAGAACCTCCACCAATTTGATGTAGACGGGTGGCAGAAGATCGTTGAAGCGGAGTTGAATGGCCTCCTTTTTGTGATTTTTTTGAATCTTCACTTTTGTTTGTCAGAATCTCGCGCGAGAAGACAGTTTTCTTTGGTGGCACGTAGTAGGAAGCATTTTCATGAATACCGACTTCATGAATTGAAAACGGTTGTAGATCTCCTTTGATGCAGTATTCTTATCCTTCTTTGCAGTATTTGATACACTGATGTAGAGATGACAGAACCATGTTGTTTTCATGAATCCACGATTGACCAAGGAGAGCATTGAAAGAGGTCTCGGCGTTGATGATATGAAATTTAGCAGTTGTTCCTAGTTCTCTGACCTTCATGAGTAATGTGATCGATCCAAGGGCTCTTTCTCCTTTTTGGTTAAATCCTCTTAGCATCATTTTATCGGTCGTAAGCTCTTGGGCTTCAATGTCCAAATAGACCAATATCCATAGACTCATTAGGTTGAGAGATGCTCCTGGATCTACCAGAACTCTGGATAATACAAATATGTCAATGTTGACGGAGATGTAGAATGGTCAATTGTGGTCGGTGGTACCAAGCAGCAAATCTTCATCTATAAACGTTACCCCTTACTGTTCTTTCAATGAGCAAACTTCATCTGAGGATGTGATGGCCAACTGAGCTAGACAAATCTCTAGGTTAAGCAAAGCTGTAACCAGAGACTCTCTCATCTCCTTTGATAGGATCAGAGCGTCGTAAATGCTTAGTCGAGCCAGCAACTTCCTAAGATGAGCTAGCACGTTGTAATCAAATTTGTATCGTCCTCCAATTTTTCCTTGGTTATTATTTCTTCAACTGGTGGAGGTAGAGGTAGTTCTTCTCGAGTTACTATATGTTTTCCTTTGTCTGTAGGAGCTAGCATTGGGGGCAATACTTTCCCACTTCTTAAGTTTGTTTATGTAATTTCTTCTTCTTGAGGTATCATCGTTGAATCTTCTGGTGTTTCTTCTTTGTCAGAAAGATCTAAGTTGAGGGCGAGTGGTGTGCCATGGTGTTCAAGGATTGGTTCCTCGCTCTCAGTGTTGTCGTAAGCAGTATCGTTGATGTCTTCTCCTGTATTGTAAGCGAGCTCACCGAACTCAAGTACAATTTGAGGATCATTTTGAGAATTGGGATCAAAGTTATATTGATCACAATCAATTATGTCATCACTAGAAATAGTTAAAACGTAGCCGAAATCACGATCAATATAGTCATCAGCCCCTAGAGGGGTAAAAAGATAATCATACAAAGTCAAGCGTTCGAGGATATTCTTCCCCAAATCTGAGACACCTAATCTAATAGAGGCAGCCCTATCCTACCCCCCGTGCTATCAATCTTCATGATAGTGTTCTTCTTTTTCTTTAACTTTGATGATGATGGCTCTTGCGGTGAAAGCTTCATCTCGGGCCTGGTGGGCTGAAGACTCCGTGCGGTAGTTTGCTTTGAAGCATTCTAGATTTGATTTATCATCTTCTTGGATGATTTGCTCCAAATTGTATCCCATCCATCTTTTTCAACATGTACGGAAGATTGTTTTGATGAATTTTGTATTTGGTTTAGGACCCTCTTAAGTTTCTTCCAAGTTGTACTCCATCCATCTTTTCCAGCATACGGATCAATCGGAGAGATTGGCTCAGCCGAACCCATAATTATGGAACCTTTTTTAGGTTCGTTTAAATACTCCTTTGGGATCGTTATATTTCCTTCTTTGAGATTTTTCTTGAGCAAATCCTTAAAGATGAAACATTCTTCTATTGTATATCCTAGTAATTTGTGATATGGGCAATAATTCAGTTGATCCTTCTTATCGACCTCTTTAAGTTTCTTTGTTCTTGTAGCTGAGGTTCACACTTCATGCTAAGGTTTCTCCACTTCAAAATGTAATCCACTAAAGTCTCGTTGGGCTTTTATTTCTCCATCATGAGTTCTCCTATGGAAACATGATGTTGTGCTCCAACGAATCTCTTTATAAATAATTATTCCAACACGGTGAATGTTTTAACCGATCTGTTAGGAAAATTGGAATACCAATCGAAAGCAACTCCTGGCAGGCTGCTGACGAATTGTTGATAGAGTAAAGCTTTGTTATTTCTTGTATTGCCACAACTGGCTTGGAAGTATGCTAGGTGCTGTCTGGGATTTCCGGTCCCATCAAATATCTTGAAGCTTAGGAATATGAAACCCTTAGGGAAAGGTATGACATCGAACTCTTTTGGGTAAGTTCTACCTTTTAGAATCAATGCACCACCCTTATATTGGGTTAAGGCATCCCGAACTTGCTCGACCATCTGTTTGAATTCTTTCTCCAGCATGGCACTCGGTGGAGAATCCTTCTTCGGTTGCTCATCGTTATTTACTGAGACAACCTCTCTTCTTTCATCGGTAATATGTATGATTTTTGGTTGGTTGATCTTTGGATATGCTAGTTGCGACACTTGTGACTGTCCTTGAATAGTGGTCTTAGCGGTCATGACGGCGGCCATCTCTTCTATCCTTTTCTCCAATAGGCTGACTTGCTCATCCCTTAGGAGGATAGCTCTGCACAGCTGATCTACGGAGTTCTCTTCAGTAGAAGGTTGAGTGTCGCACGCAAATGTAGCGGCCTAGGTGTCGATAACATGGACATCAATGCAATCTTCTTACTCGTAGTCATTATAGTCAAAATCTTCATCATTGTTGTAGATGGAAACCCCGTGTTCCCGAGCCAACTCGAACATCTTGACTCTGAGCTTTTCAACCTTTTCTTTGATTATTGATTCTTGAATTATTTTAAGATTTGGAGGACTTTACTGGAAATCCTCTACTTGTTCTTCCATCTCTCTGACAATCGTTGTGACGATGTCAGATATTTTGGACCCTAGTTTCATTCCATGATATTGCATGTCCCACTCATTTGAGTAGCTCACGGACTGAATAGCCCTCTTTGATAGCTAGTCTCTGAAAAACTAAGCTGACTAGAGCAATAGGGGTAGACTTCTTTTTCTCTCTATCCTGTCCGTGAAGTGATGGTAACGAAGCAGCAATCTTTTGGACACTCTCGTGTCTGTCGGTGTCCACTAGAGGATGAAATCTTCTTCCTCGCAGCTGTGGTTATATTTCTGGTAGTTTAAACTCCTCTTGGTGAGGCTCTTCCTCGACACGTATTTCCTCGGGATTCTGAGCTTTCGTAGCCCTTCAAATTCTTTTGTTATGGTTTCTCTTCTGAGTTCAAGTTAGCGGTGTAGTCCTTGAACTTGATCCGATTTCAAACACTGAAGGTGGGGCAGCTAAACCTTCAGTTAGATCCTCAACAATCATTATTTCTTTTCCCTTGGCAACGGGAACAACAGGTTTGGTAGGTGCCATGACGGCAACAGTAGTCTTGGCTTTCTTGTAGGAAGGGAAGACCTGAAAACAGTTCAGGTTTCAACAGACGGCTTCTGAATTTCTGGAGCAGTGACTTTCATCACGAGAAACGGAACCTTCCCGAGGATAACCTTGAGTTCTTCAAATCTGACTCTAAACTTAATGGTGGGAGCAACGTTGCGGGCTTCATGGCTTATCGGCAAGTTGTAGGAAAAGGTCAGTGTTGGGTAGACCATTGTAGCAGCTTTAAAATAGAAAGTTTTTGGGTTAGCAATATGGCCAAAACCTTGTAATCTTTAGTGCAAGCACTGAAAATTTATAGAGGTTGGTCTGTAGACTGAGTAAGTCTTAGTTTGTTGGGATTTTTAAATTTTTAGTAAAAAAGGTAATTTGAAAGTAGAAAAATAGGGAACCCATGATCCCTATTGATAATAATTACATTAGAAATTAAAATGAAGCATTAAATGCTATTATAGATCATTCTTCACATGCTTCAACTCCATTAATACCACCAAAAGTTGGAAGTTCGCTTGCTTTGGAGAAGAAATTGAAGAAAATTGAAAAGGAACTTCAGAGTATTATGAATGCAGTGGGAGATCTTAAGTATCTTTTTGATCACCTAGATTGGAGAATGAAAGAAAATTTTGATCCTACTGGAACTTTTGAAGCATGATTAGTTCAGATGTTTAAATAAAATGGGTGGATCGAAGAAAATTGGACAGATCAATTCCCGTATTGATCATTCTACAACCTATATGTTCATTACCAATCCATGGGAGATATTAGAGGTGGAGAAAGCACTGAAGAAGAGGCAAAATAATTAAAGACATTTGATTCTCTATTTGTTTAAGAATATTTATGTATTTAATGTAATTGTGTGAATTGGATTTGGTTTGGTTTGTTTTGCTTTAGAATTCTAAACTTTTATTATGTGTATAGTTTTGTGTCAGCGTTTAGTGTTGTGGCTTGATTTCAATGCTGATTTATACTTAGATTGCTTAATAGGTGTGAATGTTTAATTTGAAAAATGTGTTTGTAAAAAGTGTATTTCATATATAAAAGTTATTTTGTTGTTGTTTATGAAAATGATTGTTTGTGAAATTTTTATTTGTGAATTATTGTTGAATTTCGTGCTTTACTCCAAAATTGAATTTCGGGCCTTCAGCGCGACGGCGTTGGAATGGTCGTCGACGGTGCCTTCGAGCCGAGAACAACTTTTACCCCCTTAAATTCACGATTTTAACCGCAAACCTCCATTTTTACCCCGTAAGTTACCTTCAACCTTCGGTTTTCACACCTAAGGCTTGATTTTGGGCTGATTTGAGGCGATTTAGAGGCAAAGGAACTTCAGATTTCATCTTCTCTAGGTAAGAGCTACACTTTAAACTAAAATTTCTTTTATTTTTACCAAGGATTTTTCTCACATTGCCTAGATCCAAAAGTTTTGGAATTTTTTTTAGAGATTTTGAGAAAATGCTTTGGTGAAGAACTCTTACTTAGTGGATTTAAGTTTAAAGTGCTTTACATTTTGATTTTTGGAATTTTGAAATTTATTCAGATTTTTATCAAATTTTTTTTAGATTTTCTATGGTACCTAGAGTGAGCAAATGAAAAATAGATTATGACGAGCAAAAATTTGTTAACTATAAAGCTAGTGCTTGATTTCATAGTTTTCATGAAAATAAAAAAGTGATTTTAGATCGTGGTTTCAGAAATTTGGGAGGAGAAGTTGAATTATCGCTCGATAGTGGGAAAATTTCTACTATTTTACTGTTGAAGTGATAGTTGGGATAGTTATGGAATTTTATGCCAACTTTTCGGAGGCTTCTGATGATTTTGTTTTTATTTGTGGAAAAAGGGTGGAGTTTACTCCAAGAAAAATAAATGAGTTTTATAAGTTAGAGGATGTTTATAGATGTCGGTATCATTCATTTTCTACTACAAATGAGGTCTTAGATGAGGTAATTTCTTTTCTGATTAGTGAGAAAGGGGCTTGGAAAGTAAAGAATGAAGTTAAAGTCAACTTTCCCTTTATATGCTAAATGTAGTATCTAAGACCTGACATTATTTTATTTCTGAGAGAATGATTCCAACAAACCATCATAGTGAGGTGACCAAGGATAGAGCCATCCTGAACTTCTGTATTCAGCAAGTGATGGACATAAATGTAGGCTCTATTATTTATATGAACACTCGATCTATTGCTCTGGGAGTGAATTGAGCATCAAAGACCTATTGAGCCTACAAACATTAAGACTTATGAGACCCATGTTGATTGGAGATCTGGAAGTAAGGGCAAGGACATTCCTTCTACTTCCCCTACTTTTAGTGATATTACTTCTAGTGACCCCAGTAACACGGAACTATTGGACTAGATGATGATTCAGCAGGGGAATATTTTGAGGATGGGTCATAGATTCTAGAACATGAATGCTAGAAATGCTCATACAGATGATTTGACTCGGCAGAAGTTTGAATATGATGTTGCTTATGATGATGCTTTAGTGAGATACCTGAGGGGTGATCATTCAATTCAGTTCCCTATTCACCCTGTTTATACTCCATATCAACAGCAAAAGTTGGATGTTGATGAAGAAGATGTTGATGACTAGTGATCTTTTTGTTGGTTTGTATGTGATTGTACTTTGTGACTATTTTATGTGCTTTGTGATATTGTTGAGACTGTTTATTAGATTTTAAGACTCTGTTGTTATATTGTAATGTCAAACTGTAATTTGTAAAACTATTTTCATTTCTAGAATCTAGTTTAGTTTTGTTGTTAGTTACAACATTTTGTAATATGTATTGTAATTAACTCTTTCTAAGCATATTTTATATGTACTATGTGCAATTTAATGTTTTAAGCCTTGTAGTTTTTCATATTAGCACCTGCAGTATTTCAGAATTTATTTTCAAAAATCAAAACCTTCAACAGGTATGTATTTTCTTTATGTATTTAATATTTTCTTTCACCATTTATTTTTAAGTTTTTCATGCTAAAACTTCTCAAAATTTAAGTTTGGTCGGTGGGAGAAAAATTACCTTTTTAAAAAAAAAAAGAAGGAACTTAATTTTATTTTCCTCATTTAACTATATTTTCAAAATTTTAAATTTAACATGATCTTTGGTATTAGGAGTTAACTTTAGATAACTATATTTATGTTTCTAAATATATTGTAAATTTAAGTAAAAAATTTCAATAATAAAGGTTAATTCTAGAGAATAAGATATTTGGTAAAAGACAAAAAGACTATGTTTTTCTATTTTATNTAAGGCAATGTTTTTCTATTTTAAGTAATGAAATTTGTATTTTTGAAGTATTAAAAATCTTAAAAGATTCTTTTAAAAAGAAAAGAATTAAACTTTATGAAATCTTGTTGAGTGAAGAAATGTAAAAAGTTTTTTAACTTTAAGAAGAGGTTAGTGAAGTTCAAAATCATTAGAGGCTATCCAGATATAGTAATCTTCACATAAAAAAAAAGAGAAATAAGAAAAAGGGATTAAAAAATGATCCTGAAAAGAAAAGAAAAAAAAAAAGACGCGGGGAGAAAGCTTGAGGAGATGTCTAATTAAAAATTGGCTTCACTTGAATCAACTTAAGGAAAAAGACTAGAACACATTTTCTAAACTTTTTATTTGAACATTAGCTTAATTATTAGTAAAGTTTTATGAAGTTCTTTTTCATTGGAATATTCTAAGTGACTTTAATATGACAAATTGCAATTTTTCTTGAAAGAAATAGAGGATCAGAAATCTTAGACTTAATTGTTGAATATCCTTACACCTTTAGTATTAAGTGAAGTAGTTTTGAATTTTTTTTTAAGTTATACTATTATGTTTAGAGAACTAAAATATAGAAATTTAGAAGTTAAATTCTTTACCATAAGTCATAAGTTTATGTATTAGAGGAGTTACTTGAGGACAAGTAACATGTACGTTTGGAGGATTTTGATACACCGAAAATATATACATTTTTATACCCATATTTTATACTTATTTTTGACGATATTACACTTTAACAGAAGGTATTTTGATGTTTTCTTGCAGGTTGTTGATTTTTAGGATTTAAAGCAAAAATGAAGCAAAAAGGATGGAATTTGGATTCAAAATGATGTTTTTAAGGAAATACTCAGCGTCGATCGCACTAAGGGCAGCGCCGACTGCGCAGAACAACAGAACATACTGAGAATTTTACTTAGTGCCAACGACGCCAGAAGAGGGACGATGGTGTCAATGTTGGCTCAACCTCTATTTCTAGAAGATTCGACATATTTGGACAATTTTTGAAGAGATTTTGAAGGCACCTCTTGGAGAACCGACCCTAGGCTCTATTTGGGGCCAAAACTCATCAGGAAACAAACTCCTTCACTCCTTCACTCCTTCACTCCTTCACTCCACTCCTTCACGTTCCTTTTCACACCACAACGTTCCACCACGCTCCTTTTTCTCCATTCTTCATAATCCATTTTCTTTCCACCACCACATTGGAGTCAATTAAAGAGTTTTCTTTTATAATTTAGAGTTTGTGTGGTGAGATTAAGTGTGAAACTTTCTGTAAGAGTGTTGGAGCAGGGGAAAAGTGAGAGATATCTTCTTCCTGCATTTCTAAAGAAAGACTACAAGGGATCTGCTTTGAGAAAGAGTTTCAGATAAGTGTTGTTTTTTTATTAGTGTTGTATGAATTTTCTTTTATATATGAAATTTTTGTTTTGTTGTACCTTTCTCATGAAGTCTGAGTAGTTTGCTCTTTCTCTCTACTCTGAGATATGGTGAAATGAAGAGATAATATGGATGTGCCAGTATTAAAATATAAAATAAATTGTGATGATTTTTCAACTCTAAACTTAATTTATTTTTTGATATGACCAATTGAATTGTTAAAATGTGTTCGTGAAACATATGATCCAGAAAATGGAGTATGAGTTTTATAGGATCACATTTGATTTCATGGAGGAGAAATTTGTTCATGGAATTAAGTGCAAATAAATAGGGAAATATTATTTGTTAGGTGTAGAATTGGAGAATCTTTAGGGTCACTAACTAAAATCCCCAATTCGATCTTAGTGTTTAAAAACTAAAGCGAGAGTTAGCCTTCAGGTGAAGGGAAGTGGGAGCTCTATAGTGGGAGCCGTTATCCTCCTAGCCTAGCCACGAATTTAGAGACTAAACCCTGAAATAGTCAATGATTTTCTATACACTGTATCAGGGTAGAGAATTAAAATTGCTCCTATTTAGCATAATACATATTATAAAGATTTATCTCATCTCATTTCACCAAAACCTCATTGTAGTGGGAAGGATGCTTTTTCACATAAGAAATCTTCATTACATAAACATAGTAATAGTTATTGTTTAAATCTTGCATTTCTTTTTTGCTAATAGTTAAGTAAATTAGTTTTTATCTCAACATTCAAAATTAATGACAGTAATTTTGTTTGATTTTCTGTTAATTTTCTTGTAAAATTTATCAGTGCAAATTTAAACCTTCCCAGTGGGATTGATATTTGGGGCTTAAATAGAAAGTCTATTTTTACTTGATAACGATACCTATACTTGCATAAAATCCCATTAATAATTGCCTATATTTATATATATTTTACACAACTTACTTTTAGTACACGGATCAAGTTTTTGGCATTGTAGTGGTATCATCTTCATAAATCCTTACATATAAAAAATTGGGATCACATTCCTACTGATGATTTACTTAAATTTAAAGGACTGTGGCTTCCTTCTTGATGTATGCTTTGCAGGAACAATGAAGAAACCAGTGATCATAGTTCTGTGGATTGCAATTTTGCTGATAAAATCTAGAGAAAGGTTATTATGAAATTGCATTTGTCGAATACTTTGTTGCAAGTTACTAATTTTTCTAAGATTTTTACTAAATGGAGAGCTAATGGTCAAGCTTTCTTCACTGTTGTACCTGCTATTACTATTTGATTCATTTGGATTGCTAGGAATAATGCTAAATTTAATAATGTGTCTCCTAATGTACATCATACCGTTAGTTTGATTTTTTCTTATATGTTAAAAGGGCTTCATTTGTTGTCTCCTATTATGAAAAAGAATGGTAAAATGATGGTTATGATGCAGAAATTAGCTTTACCTGTTAATATCAAACCTAAAGTATTTTCCTTGGTGTCTTGGAGTAAACCTTGTGCATCCTTCATTAAAATAAATATAGATGGATGTTGGAAAAGTACTTGTGCTAGTGTTGGTGGAGTTTGCAGAGATATCTTGGGTTTTGTTATATGTTGTTTCTCGGTTGGTGCTTTTCCTGTCTGCCTTTTGGTTGTTGAGGTTGATGCTTTGGTGTTTAGTCTTCATGTGGCTTTTAAATGTGGATGGAAATATATTATTTTTGAAACTGATTCTTTGATATTATGGAGGTATTGCAGATTGAAAGAGGATCATCATTGGAGTGTTAACCTTCAAATGAAAAGTCTTGGTTATATGTTTGTCTCATATCAAGCGAGAGAAGAATATGGTTGCTCATTGGGCGGTTAAGGCTGGATTGAAACTTCCTGGTGCTATGGTTTCCAAGTTTTTAGATTAGGCTTAAATGATATTAGTTAATTCAGTTTTCAGTTTTGTTGTTCTGTTTTATGTTTTTTTTGGTGTGTGTGTTGTATTTTGCATTTTTTTGGGAAGAGGACCTTTAGATTTTCTTTTTTTTGTGTGAGTTGTATGTGTATTGTATGTGGGATTTATTTAGGTCCTTTTCCTTTTTTTTGTAATTCTTTTTTTGATGAAATGCATAAGGAACTGAATGATGCTCTTTCTATCAAAAAAAAAACTTGATTGTCTTTTATTGAACAAAGACTTATAATAGTTTGTAGCACTAAATTCCCTATTGAGCAGCTTTTCTAACTCTTTTATTTATTTGTGAGCTTCAGCGATATATGAGCACTTTTCCGTTCAGTTAACTTCTAAGCGTTTACCTATACAAATGCCCAAATATATTAACGTCTAATTTACCATGCTTTTCTTGTTCAAATCAATGTGTGTTAATCTGCCATGCAAGAGCAAAGACTTCTAGTCATCTTAAATTGCATCTAGAATCGCTTTCTAAATAAAAAAAACATTACTCTAAGTACACAGACGAACAAACTTTAATTTTTAGAGTGGGTAAAATCTTCAAATTGTTAATTTTCTCAAATATTGAGAACAAAATATATCAAGAGGGGGTTAAATGATTAAATTTCCTTAACTACATAAGAAAAACTATTAATTTTATTACATATATAGAGATATCTCAAACTTTAAGATGTGCAATTGTCCATTCTAAACATTATAATTTTTTTTTGTCAGTGAAAACCTTATAAAATATTTTGAACAACAATTAATTACAATATTATATTAGTAAGAGTAGATAAGATGAAATGATATAGTAACATTTAAAAATAAGTTGATCGAATAATTTATTAGTAATTTTAAATGTTCTTACTTGATATGCATCAATAATTTTTTTTATTTGACACAAATCTCAAGTTGATTAGCACAAATCTTAAAATATATTTTGAGAAACATTCAAACTCAATTTAAAAATCGTTATGAACTTTGATTTCAACAAACTTATATTTAAACTGGCTAGCTCAATGAGAACACAGTGACATCAAAATTAATCCAATTTGAGTCAAATTAATCTCAAATCAAGTCATTAATCAATTTTGAAAGTTTTGGGAACCTAATTGGAAAGTCATATGCATTCTAAATATGGCGAGTTTATAGTCAAATCGAGTGTCTCGCAATTCTAACATCATTAAGGTACTTAAATGTCCACAAATGTTGTCTAATCATGGAAATATATGTGGGTTGTTCAATGAAGTGGTCCAAAATCTTGCCTTATTGGTTGGGGAGGAACTCTCAAACTCTATAAACATATATGTACCTCATTCATGAAGCCCTAAGACCTTGAACCAGAGGATAGAAAAGAAGAACTCCAACTGGATCAGAAGGAGTCAAACTTTAATGTGGTTTTGGAATGAAGACCAGAATAATGTTTCCCACTCTCCCAGCAGCCAACCACTATTAGTCGTTCATGGTCGACCACCATCAGACGCCCTCCCTGTTCATTGAAAAAAAGTCTCTTGTAAAGTCACAACTTATGTTGTAGAGTAACGAAGCACCGTACAGAGTAACAGCCAGCATCGCGGAGTAACAAACCTCTGAATAAAGAAGTTCATCATTTTAAATATAGTGTAACAACATAGCTCAAATACAGTGCAATAACATTACCTAAATACAATACATTAATGCACCATAACTATGGTATAACAATTCACCCCAAAGATGGTGTAACACACCTCGTAATGGTGTAACAATACACCATGCATACTGTGTTATGCGACACCCTGAATATGCATCAATGACGCACTAAGTATATGGCGTAACGACACACTCTGAAGATGGTTTAATGACAAACCTCAAATACTGTGAAATAACATAACCCGAAGATGATGTAATGACCCACCCTGAAAACGGAAATATTCCCCTCAATAGCTGCTTACATCCACCGTACTCAAAATAAAATGAACTTCTCAGAACTTTCAAAGTTCTCGTCTCATAGTCCCCCACTACAGTCTACAAACTATGTGTTTCACTACAACGACAACCCTTAGTACAGCCTCTGTGACCTACAAACATTATTACAAGTCCCCACTTTGACCAATGTGACTAACTACAACATACATGGCTCACTGCTCAAGCAGCTCCTAACTTTGGCTTCTGGATCCTATGAACATTATTGTAGCTCACGACTACATTCTACGTGACCAACTATGACCTACGCGGCTCACAACTCATTCTTCTCCCAATTATGGCATATGTGGCCTAAAAATATTATTACAACTCACCCCTATGACTTATTTGTATAAGTATGACATACTTCGGTCACAGCTCGTGTAGCTCCAAACTCTTGGTTCTGTTGCTTATGGACATTAATATAACTCCCCTCTATGACCTAAGAGACCAACTATAGCCTATGTGGCTCATAGTTTACGCAAATCTCAACACTGGTCTCTACAGTCTACGAATGTTATTGCAACTCCCTACTAAGGCTGTTGTAGCCAATTGATGCTATTGAAGCTACTATTTATGACCTACAAGGCCAATTACTGCCCTAACTTTTAACTACGGCCTCTACAATAAGTTGGAGCTACAATCACCTTCTACAACATTCACAGAGGACTATTGCCTGCACTACAATATATTATGACCCTCATTGCCTGCTATCATCGTTATCAACAAGAACTACAACTATATTACCTCTATTATCGATTAATTACTATTGTACATCTATGATGATCAACTTTGTAACTCCATTTTCTCTAATCTAGGATAAGAGTATGTATTTATAATTATGGAGTGGATTATTTCGACTGGACTAAACTCATTTTTTTATTCTTTTGAATCCAAATTCGTCCTATGAGGCACACCAAAGGATAAGAGTGCTAGGAACCAATAGGGAGACGTAGAGAGAGACAATGAGGAAAAGAGAAAGAGGGAAAGCACAATGACTTGTCCCTTCGGAGAAAATTGGGGTATTCCCAAGTTTTGTGAACTAATTTATACATTGGAAGTGGCGATTACAAAAGTGAAGGGGAGAGAATTCTCCTTAAAGAAGATGAGTCTAAAAAGAATAATCAGAAAGCTCATAATACATGATATGATCCTCCAATTTATAGAAGATAGAGTGACAAAGGTGTAAAATTACATGTTTCACCTCCTGGACCTTTTCTCGGTAGGTGCTTGGGTTGGCCAACTAAGTTAGTTTTGGTTGACTTTCGTCTTGACACTGGTCGGACTTCGCTCTTAGAAGTTGATGGTTTTTGAGTAAGGTAACCTATTAGCTTTCGGGTTGATAGTCATCTTTCCTAATTATTATTTTTTGGTGCTCTCTAGAGATCTTTGGGGAAGTTGTTAAACCTTTGACAGTTCATTGGCATAGATGCCAGTCCCTGGTTGGTCTTGGTGGCGCTTCAGTCGGCTGGCCATTCGTCAACTAGTGGTATTTAGCATGTTGGATCTATGAGGACTAGTAGCTTTTCGTCTGAGGTTATTCTTGTCATTCATCTTTTAATCTACACTTTTAGATCGTCTCATATTCATGATCATCATATTTGAGTGTACATATTTCCTTTCTAAAATTTTCAATTAAAAAGGAGGTGTACATCCTCTCCTCCTAATTCTCTTTTATTTGTGTTTGCGCTAGATCTTTGTCTGATGCTAAATTACTAAATTATTACTCTACTGCTATAAGTCTTTAAGTAGAATAATCCTATATAAAATTATATTTTAAAACAGTAAAGTGGATTTCTATAATTCTCACATACCAAATTGTACAAAAGCGCTGTTGATTGACTTGAAAGATATGAATAATAAGGACAAAGTATTAAAAGATTTACTAATTAATTTTTGTTGAAGTCCTTTGGATGGAACCCTTAAATGATTACTTGAGAGAATATTTATACTTGTTAGCTCGTTGCAGCAAAAATATACGAGTCTTCCGGTCAATTGATTACCTCTACCCATCTATAAAGTAATTCGTTCGACTATGATGAATCTCAGAGTATGTGGCTACAATTAACTGATAGGGACCCATTTTAAAGAGAGACAGAGGGCCCTCAGCATGAATCTGGGAATGCATTTTGTGTGGATGCATAAAGTACTATTATTTTTTGAAATAAAAAGAAAATAACAGTTTATTGGCCGTCTGGCTTTATAAAAGTAGTAGATGCCTCATATTCAAATGTTTATTTTAACAAAAAAAATTCATGAGCCAACACGTAAACTAATTAGTAGAATTAGAGCTAACTCAATTATGAACATATCAACCCGCCATTATTTATTGAGCTAGGCCTAAACCAGGCATGAGTCCATCTATCCTAATTACACTCAAATCTAAATCTTAAATAAATTTATAATATCATCAAAGGATGATAAAAGTCATATAATTTTAAAAAAATGTTCATATATACATATTTTGAGCACTGAAGTATCAATAAATTGGCAGGCCCAACACCTTAAAATTTAGAATAATATTAATGAAAGTTCTAAAATGCCAGAAAAAAATAAGGGGCATTTACCATACATACATTCCAATTCCTATGCATTTATTTATCTGACACCTAAATTTGACTTTTACATTTATACCACCCTATCATTTCATAAAAAAAATAATATCACTATTTTAACTTTTAAAATGTTAAAATGTAAAATACAATTTTTCATCTATAAATAAGATGATATATTTGTAAAAATTAAAATTTATGTGTTAGTTATGTAAATACATGAGAGTTTAGTAGCATGTTTATAAATCTTCCAAAATATAAATAGTGCCGGACTAAGTATAATCGGGGCATACTTGGGCAAGAAAGCCAAGACATCAAGCGGACCCCCTGGCAGAGCAGGAATTTGGAGCGCCGGACTCCACAAACTTCCGGCCAGTTCCTGTCGTCCATGTGATTCCTAAAATACCCCTTACATTCTCCAAAAGGACAAAAGATTGGGGACAAAGGTGTCATTTCAGACCAGACTCCCACATGGGTCAAACAGCAGCGGTCACTCCTACACGCTTCCGAGTACTCACCGTCAGCGAGCCAAAGTTCGTCTATGAAAAAATTTCTTCAATTATTCTTTAATATATGAACTTTAATTCATTTTTCTGATTTTATTTTTTCGAAGTTAAGGGGCTGTGTGGCAGCTTTAAGTCAAGTACATTTGGTAAATGATACAAGTTTGGATATAGCAATTTCTGGGTGGTTAAATCTTGGAAACTATTTGATATTTGCTTTAGTAGAATATGTTAAAAATCAAAATTGATAGGTAAATTCTGTAACGATTTTAATATATTACATAAAACCCACTTAAATTTATGATAAAAATTAATTAATTTCATTTTATGATTAATTTCTAATTTTTCTAATCAATAATTAATTATTAATACAAAATTTTAATTAAACTAATTTTTTATTAGGAAATAATTTAACTTTTATAAATTATTAATTAAGTAGTTATTAATTATATTATTAAATAATTACTTGTAATTTTATTAGCAAAATCAAGCATAAAAATGCATTTAATTTTTATTAATTAACTATTAGATAATTATGCATGCATTTATCTAATTATAATTATTCTAATAATATAATAATTAAGATGTTTTATTTATTAAAAACGATAAAGACTACTGAAACTACATCTTTCTCCTTATTCTGAAACCATTGAGGAAGGTAAGCATGTTCTTGTCATTCTTTCTCATTGTTGTTACTGTAAATTGCTATTTATGATTTGGATTATCTTACTAGATGGTTACTATGAGTAAACCAAAAGATTTTGGCTATTTTAATAGCCTTCCTAAGATGTTTTATTTATTTAATGACATGATTAAGTTGAAATTATTGAAGCTATTGCGTGGATTATTGACTGGCTTTCTTCAAACTTTAAGAGCTATGACAACTTGCTTCTTAACTTCAGACTCCTCGCTTCTCTGTAAAAGCATAATTTGTTTATAATGATATGTGCTGATATTTAATATGTTTTATTTCTTGAGTTGTTGTATACTTGTTGCTAAATCTATGTAAATTTAGGCGTACCTATTTAGTTTCTTCATAAACCAATTGTAAATGTTTCTTGGAAGATTTGCATGCATGACAATCAATTCTTATGTATTGACATATCTAATATTTAAGCAGTAATCTTTACATATATATGCCGCCTTATCTATGCTCGAAAAGACGTATTTCTCTTTAGAAAAACTAAAAAATGGTTTTTTTTTTTTTTTTGTTATTTGAAAATTTTGGGTGGTATAAATGCTAAAAACAAAGTTTAGGCATTATACTATATAAATGCATAAGAATTGATGGGTATTTATGTAAATACCCCATGTTTATTTTAATTGAAACGAGGGGATTATTATCCCATTGTATAAGCCTCAGAAAGTTTCATGTTGCTTGGCTTTGCTAGGTTTTAGTTTTACTTTTGATTGGTTGATGACTAATTATATCATTCCACCTTCTTATGAATACACATCAAATAATCTTTCAAAATTTTATATACAATTGAAGTTCAAAGTTATTTGTGAAGGATGAGATTATATACATTGTTAATGGTGGATTTTAGAGACATTTTGCTCACTAATAAGCTAAATCTACATGTAATGATTCATCGATTCCTTTACAAAAAACACAACATTTATACCATAATTTGCTTCAAAATTAACAAATTCTAATTTCATTAACATCCAACTTGTCTAACTCTATCCCAAGTTGGAGAAGGTTCTCAACTCATTATCCCTAGTAACAAGTTGTTGCTTTTATCTCTTCTCATCCTTTTTTCTATCACACATGTATTTTGTTTTTTTCACTTTCAAGTTTTTTAACAATCAAATAGTAATCATGTTAAGCTTAAGATATGTAGTATTGTATTTGATTATATGTACTAATAATTATAGGCAAAAATACTTGATACATATAAAATGCCAAGCATTAGAAGTCACGACTGTTCTTGTGTAGAATTTTTTTTAACCATGTATGAGAAAATATTGACTGCAATGTATTTACGTATCTAACATTTAAATATCCAACAATTTTGTAGAGCGACTTGAGGTGGAATTAGATTTGTAGTCATGCAATTGGAGAAGGTTCTCAATCGCGATGCTTGAAAAAATTTCTAAAGTCAAAACTAATTATATTTGGGATATAGACATATATAACACCCATTTATTATGTATTTACATATCTCACATTTAAACATTATTTTTTACATTTGTATCATGTAAATCTTTTATATTAAAAAGAGTATCACTATGTTAACTTTTAAATTGTGTAATTCATCTTTTTATGCATAGGTAAGGTTTCTTATGTGTGAAAATTGAAGATTAGGTGTTATATATCTAAACACATAAGAATTGCATGGTATATGTGCGTAAATCCTCCATTATATATCTTCTCTGCTTGTGATTCACGTAAAAATCAAGCTTTTTTATATTTCAGTGTTATGCGAATGTTCATATGATAGATTCAGTTACCAATGCAAATGTTCGTAATAATGACATCTCATGTTGTTTTGATTTTGATGGTAAGCCACGAATCTAACTTCAAATATTTCCTTGAGAAAAAAATATTTTTCATTAATACATTCGAGTTTCTTCATTTGCATCTCTTCCCCTCTTAATCATTTTAAGTCTATTAGTTGTTTGATAATCCTTGATGGTTGTGGCATCATTTTCTTATTCAGCATTCCAATATGCCACGAATCAATCCCTAGAAGCTTAAACGTCTATTTTGGTATTTTATTTGGAATTTGTAAAGGATATTCTGCACATTCTTTTTGAATAAATGTATGTATGCAAATAAATTTCAAGTATTGATTTTACAAGCCATAGAATTTTTAAACTATTGATCTTTTTTAATCCAAGCATTTAGTTTGAAAATCTAAATGAGCAACAGACAATAATGATGTGTTTTGTTGTTTTTACTTTTAAGTTTTAATAATCAGTTTTTAATCATATTGAGCTTAAGCTATGTATTATTGTAGTTGATTATAATTAGTAATAATTATATGCAAAAATACTTGATTCATGTCGAATGTTAATCATTGGAGGTCTTTAATCATATTTTGTAGAGCGATTTGAAGCTAATCGTTGGAGGTCTCTAATCATATTTTGTAGAGCGATTTGAAGTGTAATCAGATTAGTAGTCATGCAATTGGAAAAGGTTCTCAAGTGCAATGCTTGTAAAAAACTATAATATGTTTAAAGTTGAACTAATTGTAGTTTGGGCATTGACATATATACCACCCAATTACTATGTATGTACTTATCTAACCTTTAAAGTTTATTTTTTACATTTCAAACATCTCAATCTTTCATATTACATTGAAACTATCACTATTTTAACTTTTAAAAACTGTAATTCAACTTCTTATGCATAGGTAAGTGTGAAAATTGAAGATTATGTGTTAGACGTATATAAATAAGAATTGGGTGGTATATGTATGTAAATCTTCCATTAAATTTCTGCTTTGCTTGTGATGCTTGTATATATAAAAAAAAAACCTGGTCTTTTTTTTTTTTCATTGTTATGCAATTGTTCAAATTATAGATTCAGCTACTTATTGCAAATGTTCCTAATGGCATCTCATGTTGTTCGGAATTTTGAAGGTAACCATTTTTTGTTTTTCTTATTTATTTAATTTTATCTTGATGACTTGGGCCTAAATGAAGATAGATGTTCTTATGTCTTGTTTAGTGTTCAGTGATCATCATACTTGGCACATTATTCTGGAGGTGTTTCTCCTCACTAAAATGGCTGGACAATGAAACAACAATGCAATGCTCTCGCATTTGCTTTGTGGCTATCAAGATGCACAACGGTGATAGAGATGATTTTTTTTGTAGATTCATTTAAAACCAATTTCGACGATGTGAGAAAGCTCTCAACGATTTACAAGGTGTAGTATTTTTGTAAAAAATTGAGTATTGGAGCTCTTGAAATCAACCGTTGCTTGCATTATTTTGCTTCATATTACTTATTCACAAGGTTATAAATCCCTGTTCATATGTACTTATTTTATTATATATGTAGGTTTAATGAAATATGTATAATCATAAAATGAATCTAATTAAAAAAAAAAAATTGGAAACTAGCGGCAGTTTAAACCACTGCTATATTTCTAATGGTTAAAACTATAATTATAGCCGTCGCAGCTAAAATTTTCCCTAACAATTCTAAGTGCCCGTTTGGAGCAGTTTATTTAGTGTGGTGGCGTTTTGAAAACGCACTTGACCTGTTTGGGTAAACTACGTTTTGATAGCTTATGCGTTTTTAAAACGCTGGCTGCTTTCTGGCAGCGGTCTTGCTTTTCCAAAAAAATAAAAATTTGTAATAGTCACCGCACCTTGCTTATTAGCAGATTATTTTTAATCAGCTTATCAGCAGATTATCCAATAAGCTGCAGCTGCCCCAAACGGACAAAGTTCTGATGCTAAAAAACTTTATAGTGCTCAGCGGTTTTAAAATCATTATAATGAAAATAGTAAGTGTTTTTACCACGGTGATAACCGGGAAAAAGTGCTCAGCAAATCTCTTTTTTTAGTAGTTATTGATTTGAGTGCTATGCCTCAAAATATGAATTTTAGGTGTTTGATATGTAAATACGTAAGAATTGTGTGATGTGTATGTATTACCAAAATGACATATTTATTTTAGGTGCATTATTTTCATAATTTTAGTAAGTTTTAAGAATTTTTAAATATGTATCACATTTTTACATGTTTAATAGAAATTTTGATTTTTTGTATATTAGAAGATGACTTCTTAGTAGGCTTGTAAAGCCGAGCCAAGTGAGTATGTCATGGACTGAACTTTGCTTGGTCAAGTCATAAGTTGTTCATGTTCAATTTGAGCATGAGTCGAGCTATTACATTTATATTCATATTTAGTTTGCTTAAACATTTTATTGACCATACTTAATTTGTGCTTTGCTTATTTTTGGTAATTGAATGATTCAAAATTTTAAATGAATACTTAATTTTTATATAAAATAAAAAATAAATTTGTGCAAAAATTTTCATCTAAAACTCTAAACAAACTAAAAAATTGAATGAGTATTTGATTTTTTTAAATAAAATTAATAATAAATAATTTTACATATCAAAATAAAAAATAATTAAATAAATCAAATTAGTATCTCACTAGTTTATGTTAAGTAAAAAAATAATATATAAGTTATAAGCAAACTTTATTGCTGTCAATTAACATAAATAAGTACTAAAAGATTAGTTAGTTAAAATAAAAAATTAAGAAAAAATCACATTAAATTTATATGCATATTGGCATTAAATTATAATATGTTATTATTATATGAATAATTATAAGTTTTAGCTAATCAAAATTTTATTTTAATAATATATCATATTAGTGTAGAATATTTAACAACTTAATTGATGAACAATAAACATGCTTGTCAATGAAAACTAATAAATGGGTTGGACTATGTTCAATTTTAATTTATTTAACATTCAAGTTTTAAGAAACTATTCAAACTTGTTTATTTACTATATTTAACAACCTTATCAAGTATTAATAAAGTTGAGTTCAAGTTGTTCATCAAGTGCATTAGCTTATTTACAGTCCCCTTTCTTAGCCTCCAAGATTTAAATTCAAATTTCATATTTTTAATAATGAAGCACTCAATCTTATACCGACTTTCAAATAAATAAATGTTTAAGCTCTTCATTGAAAATGTGAATAGGTCGCTTTGAGCCCATTACACATTACAATAATTTTTTTTTGGGCAAAAGAGACTAAGAAATGGAAAAAAAGACTAAGAAAAAATTGCAACAAATGCTAAATCAAAAGAGCACCATTACAAATTATAAAAATCACTAATTAAATTAAGAATACCGTTTTTAAATTTTCCTTTTCTTCCATTTTAGTTTAATCTTTCAATGAATATTTCAAGACAAAACCTCATAAGGAGTATTAAAATTTTTGAAATTTCTACTATTCCTTTCAATCCAAATATGATAGACAACAGTTTGAGCAGCTAAAATATAAAATCTCTTATGAACTATTCAATAAATTCTTTAAGCATGATAAAAAAACCTGAAGGAAATTACTAGAATCTATGAAAAAACAACCATTAGGAACATAATTCTTCAATAGATTATTAGAGAAGGAAGAATAAAAAATAAATGAATAAGGGCCTTGATGTGTACTGAAAAAGTAATATTTTTGTGAGGTGTTTATATCTTGTATATGTTAGTTTTGATGGTTTTGAAAGGTGTGTGTGTTTTCATATGCAGAATATAAATTTGGAGATAACTTGGGTGCAAAATGATAAAGATTAGGCTAAGTGATTGGTGTTCCATCCCCACCCACATGACACGTAACACATTGCCCAGTAAGAAGCATAGAAGTTTAAGAAATAAAGGGCTCATAATTGGGGCGTGATACACCTTAAAATTACTTGTTTTTAATGCACAAAGTGGTGATATCGAGCTAGAAAGAGTTTCTCTAGAAGATGCAATGAATTTAGATGAATTTTGAAGGGTAGTGACCCTTGGCTATTTTCATAGATCTATTAAAAGGGCTAAAATATGGACTTTTGAAGACTTTTAGGAGAGTTAGAGAGTCTAGGAGGGTGTGTGAGTTCATATTTGAGTTTATCATTGATTGTGTAAGAAGAGTTTAGAGATTGCTTGAAGGAAACTTGAGAAATTGCTTAAGGAGAAGACATTAGATAAGTACTTTATATTTGTGTTTGAGTTTTTATTTTTAAGACTTGGCTTTCAATACAAATCATGTGTTTTCGTTTTATCTCCATGAATTTTGGTAGTTTTTCTTTCTTCCTCTATGCATATAGGAATTAATCCTGGGGGATGAGAATGATTCAAAGATTTATTTTTATTTTAAAAAGTTGAGATGGTATTTTCACCGATTTTTTGTTGGCTTTGCGAACTGATCACTTGTGAGATTAAAATTTGTTATGAAACATAATGACTTGGGAGGGCTATGATTTCACCAACTAGTGAGTAATGATACACCTAAAATATATAGTTTTTATTTACACATTTCTATACCGATTTTTGAGATATTGCACTTTAATGAAAGATATTTATGTGTTTTTCTTTCAGATATAATCAAATGGTTGAAAAATGGTGAAATGAGTGAAAAATGATCAAATTTGAAGCAAGAATGAAGAAGGTGCAAAAATAAACTGTGGCACCTAAGCGTCTAGGACTGGTGCTTACGCTCTAGTTAAACAGAGAGAGACGCGTTTATGCACCAAGTACCTCGCACTTGAACGCCAGAAATAGTTATTTGATGATTCAATGAATTTGGATGAATTTTTGAAAATGTGTTTGAAGCAACCCTTGGTAAAAATGTGGGAAATAATTAATAGACACAAAAATTCATTCAATTGGATTTTAAAAGGAGGCAACTTCTAGAAGATTCATTGAATGGAGACACATTTTGAAGAGAAACCAAGACACCTCTTGCATTTTTATAAAAGAAGACTTGGATCATCCGTGGAAGAGACCAATCCTCATTCATCCATCCAGACCGACCGGTGCGAACCACCACATACGCCGCCGCCACCGCCCACCTTTTCTTTTTATTTTGAGTTGTATTTTGTATTGTGAGTAAAGGAAGAGATTCAAAGAAACTTCAAGACATTTGGTGGAGAAGAAATTGAGTTAATTTTTTATTTTTGACTACATTTGGTTTTAATTTACACTTCTTGTTTGTGTGCATGATTTTTACTTTCAAACTCAAGTGTGGTTGTGTTTTCTCCATGAATTCTGAGTAGTTTTCTTTATTTTTTTCCTTAAAATGATAAGTGATTAAGTATTGGAGGGAAACTGTGTGAAGTATTAGACTTTAATGTTGGAAAAAGTTGTGATGATTTTAAACCTTGTACTTCATTTACTTCTTGATTTGACCCACTAAGATGTTAATACCTGTTGTGAGAACATGTAAGATTTGAGATGATATTGTCTCAGCCAACAAATGGTAAGAATTACATTTAATTTCACAGATGAGAATGTAGTTCATGGGGTTGAGTGCAAATAAATAGAAAAATAAACTTTAAAAGGTGTAGAATTAGAGGAATTTAGAGTAAAATGCTAAAGCCCCCAATTTGATTTATAATTTTAGGTTTTGATACGAGATGTTAGCTCCCAGATGGAGGGAGAAGAGAGAACTCTAGAGTGAGAGCTAGTATCTTCCTTACCTAATATATCTTCAAACATTTTCAAACTATAGATTAGTCAATGTTCTTTATAACATCTCTACTAAGGGTAATTAATATTATTACTCCTATTTGGGATAACACAATTAAAATACTTCCACAACAGAATTTATATACTTGTTACTGATTCATGATAAGGAAAAATATATTTTATTTATATTTCCTTCATCTGGCAAATATATAGTTAATTTAGTTAGTTGTTTACATTTTTTTCAATTATAAAAAATTATAAAAAGTATTGAACTTTCATTCCTATTTTAGTATCTAGAGTTTAAGTAAGAATATTTTGCTAAGTAAAATATTATTATCTAATTTCTCCTATTTTATAAAGTGCATATTGTATTTTCCCTATGGGTTTGAGGGCTTAATCAAAAAGTCCTATATTACTTAATAACGATACGTATAGTTGCATAGTATCTCATACTTCAATATTATATATGTATTCTTATTTGCTTTGATGTCAAGATCTTACCTAGCTTTTACTCGGGATCAAGTTTTTGGCGTGTTGCAAAGTAATAATTATAACTAAGAAAATTAAGAATATAATTGCATACATCGCATTAGTATTTATATAGAGAAGGGATCAAGTTTTTGCTGTCATTGCAAGGGAGAATTAACGAGAATTGCAAAATTTTTAAGGAGATTTTTTGAAAGCAAAATTTCTGTTTTTATAAAATCTTATTTAAATTTTTAAATTTCTTATAGGAATATTGTAGTGTTGTTTTTATATAAAGTTTTTATTTGTGTGTTTTTATTTTATTTTATGTGCTTTAAAGAAATGTATGCGTAGTTCAGGTTCTACAAGACTAGTGCCCTACGTTTTTGAATTAGAAAGAGCTATTAGAAAAAAATTAAAAATTATTGAAAAAATAAAAAAAATTTCAAGAAATGACAAATCAAATGGTGAAGAGTTTAGACCTTTAAGAGATTATGCAAACCATACGGTGGATGAACCTCATTGTAGTATTCAAAAACCAGTTGTAGTGGCTAATTCATTTGAACTTAAATCTACCATTATCCAAATGGTATCAAATAATTAGTTTGGGGGAGCACCAACTGAAGATCCAAATTTATATCTTGCTAATTTTTTAGAATTGTGTGCTACATTTAAATATGATGGTGTATCTTATGATGCTATAAGTTTTATACTTTTCCTTTCTCACTGAGAGATAAGGCTAAGATATGAGTACATTCATTAGCACCTGGATCTATCAGAATTTTGGATGATTTAGTGCAGAAATTCTTTGCTAAATATTTTTTATCATAAAAAACTGTGTGGTTTAGAAATGATACTACATCTTTTTGTCAGTTTGAAATGGAATCTATTTATGAAGCATGAAAACAATTTAAGGAACTACTTAAAAAGTGTCCACACCATGCTATACATATTGGTTAAAAATTCAAACCTTTTTACAATGGATTAGCTGGATCTCTTAGATCTATTATCGATGCCGCTGGTGGTGGTTCATTGATGTTAAAACCATTTCATGATGCTTATGCTTTAATCGAAGAGATGTCTACTAATAATTTTTAATGGCTTTCTGAAAGGGTAAATCCTAAGAAAGTAGTCAATATTCATGAATCTGATGCTTTTACATGTTAGCAAATCAAGTTGCTGCAATTTCAAGGAAGTTGACCAATTTGGAATGAATTTTTCTCAAGTTAGCAAATCAAGTTGTTGTAATTTCAAGGAAGTTAGACCAATTTGGAATGAATTTTTCTCCTCCAATTACAATGATTGAAGACAAATCGTTAGGCCAAATGTTAGATTCTTAAGCATCATTAGAAACTTTGAAAGCCATAAACAACAAGCATAATAACCCATATTCAAACTATTATAACCCAGGTTGAAGGAACTATCCCAACTTTAATTGGAATAATACTTTGGGCGGTAATAATCAGCAATGGGGGAACAACCGAGCAAACCCATTGAGAAATTCAAACAACCAAGGGAATAGTAATTATAGACCTACTTATCCTCAAGGTTTTAACAATAATCAATATTTAAGGAGAAAAAGTTTTCTATAGAAGAAGTGATGTTACAAATGGAAAATCAGTTACAAAGTTAAGGAGCTATAATTAGAAATATTGAGAATCATTTGGGATAAATAGCAAATTCATTAAGTAATAGATCTCAAGGAACACTTCCTAGTAATATTGAAGTAAATTCAAAAGACCATAATAAAGAGCAACTAAAAGCTGTTCAACTTAGAAGCGGAAGAGAATTGGAAGGTAGAGTTCAAAAAGAGACTGAAATAGAGAGAAAAAAAATTGAAGAGCCTGAAGAGGGCTCTCCGAAAGGTTTAGAGAGACCTATTTCTCCTCTTAAAGTTGACTTGGAAAAACCACCACCTCCATTTATTCAGAGGCTCTATCAACAGAAGTTGGATAAATAATTTTCAAAATTTATAGAAATTTTTAAGATACTTACAATTAATATTCCATTAGTTGAAGCCTTAATAAAAATGCTAAGCTATGTGAAGTTTATGAAGGATATTCTTAACATGAAAAGGAAGTTTAAAGATAACAAGATTGTTGCACTTAGTGAGGAGTGCAGTTCTATAATTTAGAAAAAGCCTCATAAAAAGCTTAAAGATCATGGTAGCTTCCCAATTCCGTGCGCAATAGGAGACAAATTTTATGGAAAAGCTTTATGTGATTTAGGTGCAAGAATTAACCTTATTCAATTATGAATATTTAAAAGATTGGGATTAGGAGAAATATCACCTACTACTGTAACTATGTAGTTAGCAGACTGTTCAATAACATATCCTAAAGAAGTTATAGAAGATGTCTTAGTTAAAGTGGATCAATTTATATTTCTTGTTGATTTCATTGTGCTTGATATGGAGGAAGATAAGGAGATACCTATAATTTTAGGGAGACCTTTCCTAGCTTTAAGAAGTGCAATGATAGATGTGCAGAAAGGAAAATCAACTATGCACATCAATGATCAGACAGTTACGTTTAATATTTCTAAATCATTGAAATATCCTGTTAAAGGTAAAAATGATGAATGTTATAGAATGAATGTGATAAGATATCTAAGTGAATGTCATTTCAAAATAACTTATGAAGATAAATTGAAAATGAAACAGTTAGAACATAGCAAGAAGAGGAATTAGATCAATTTGAAGATTTTTACAAGGAAGATTCAAACTATGTTCAAGAAAGTTTTCAAGTTTTGGACACGACAAAAAAAGATACATCTTTTTATCCATCAATGGAGAAACCTCCTGAACTTGAGTTGATGTTACTTCCTGAACATTTGAAGTATGAATTTTTAGGTGATTACTCAACATTAATTATTATAATTTCCTCAAAGTTAACTACATAAGAAGAAATGAGTTTAATGAAAACTTTGAAGAGTTATAAGAAAGCCATTGGATGGACAATTGGTGATATAAAAGGAATCAGTCCTTCAATTTATATGCATAGAATTCATATAGGAAAAAACTGCAAACCTAGGGCTGATACTCAAAGGAGATTAAATCATGTTATGAAGAAATTTGTTAAGAAAGAAATTTAAAGTGGTTAGATGCTTGAATTATCTACCATATTTCAGATAGTGCATGAGTTAGTCTGATTCACTGTGTTCCTAAGAAAGGAGGAGTGACTGTGATTATGAATGAACATGATGATTTAATACCAACAAGATAAGTCACAAGATGAAAAATATGCATTGATTATAAAAAATTAAATCTGTTAACCAGGAAAGATCATTTTTCACTACCCTTTCTAGGTCAAATATTGGATAGACTAGCTAGGCATAAATACTTTTATTTTCTAGATGGATATATTGGTTATCACCAAATACAAATAGCTTTTAAGGATCAAGAGAAAACAACTTTTACCAGTCCTTATGGTACATTTGCTTTTAAAAGAATGCTCTGTGGTTTATGTAATGACCATACTACATTTCAAAGATGTATGATGGCTATTTTTTGTGATTTAAATAAAAAAAGAAATTAAAGTTTTTACGGATGATTTTTTAGTATTTGGAACGTCATTTGAGTCATGTTAAAAACATTTATTAAAAATTCTAAAGCATAGTGAAGAAACCAATTTAGTCCTTAATTGGGAAAAATGTCAATCTATGGTAGCGGGAGGAATTGTTTTAGGACATCAAATTTCATAAAATTGTATGGAAGTAGACCCTGCAAAAATTCAAGTGATCTCTAATTTAATTTACCCAACATGTGTGAAGGAAATTAGGAGTTTTTTAGGACATGTTGAATTCTATAAGCGATACATTAAAGACTTTTCAAAAATTTCTAAGCTTCCATGCTATTTACTTGAAAAAGATGTAATTTTTAATTTTGAGAAAGAGTGCCTAAAAGCTTTTGAATTATTAAAATAAAAATTAGTCATTGCACCATTTTTTTTCACCAAGTTGGGAAAAACCTTTTTAATTGATGTGTGATGCAAGTGATTATGCTATTGGAACTATTTTAGGACAAAAGCATGATAAGGTTTTCAAAGTAATCTACTACGCTAGTAGAACTCTTAATGAAGCTCAAATTAATTGTACTACAACTGAGAAAGAGTTATTAGCAATAGTATATGCTTTTGACAAATTTAGATCATACTTAATTGAAACTAAATGTATTGTGCATACTGATCATTCTGTCATTAAGTATTTAATGAAAAAGAAGAACGCAAAATCATGGCTTATAAGATGGATTCTTATTTTGCAAGAATTTGACTTTGAGATAGTAGATAGGAAGGGAGCTGAAAATCAAATTGATGCTCATCTGTCTAGGCTTGAATTAGGAAAACCACTCTATTTTGAAAAAGAGATTAATGAACATTTTCCAAACGATGAATTGTTCAATGTTAATGAGTGGTGTGTTCTATGGAATGCTGGCATTGTGAACTTCATTATTAGTGATATTATACCTTATGGAATGACATACCAACAGAAGAAGAAATTTTTATCTGAAGCTAAGACTTATTTTTGAGATGATCCCTTATTATAAAAATAAGTATAGGATCTTATTATTCGAAGATGTGTGACTTTAGAAGAAACTTATGAAATTATCCAAAAATGTCATAATTCTAATTTTGGGGGACATTTTGGTGTAGATAAAACAACATAAAAAATTTTACAATATGCATTTTGTTGGCCTACAATCTTTAGAGATGTTAACGCTTATATCAAAACTTGTGATCGCTGTCAACGAGTATGCAATATTTCTATGAGAAATGAGATGCCCCTTAATTATGTGTTAGAAGTTGAGATATTTGATGTTTGGGTTTTAGATTTCATGGAACCATTCATAACATCTTTTAGAAATTTATATACATTGATAGCAGTAGACTATGTATTCAAATGGATAAAAGTTGTTGCTTTACCTCGATGTGATGCTGAAAGTGTTACAATTTTTTTAAGAACAAACATATTTGGTAGATTTGAGATATCGAGAGTGATCATAACTGACGGGGGAAGTCATTTCAGAAATCTAATGATAGAGAAATTATTAGAGAAATATCATATTAACCATCAAATTGCTACTGCTTATCATCCTCAAACAAGTGGTTTGGTTGAATTATCTAATTGTGCAATTAAAAAAAATAAAAAAAATCTGTGAATCCAACCAAAATGGATTGGTCAGTCAAACTTGACTATGCTTTGTAAGCTTATAGGATACATACAAAACTCTTATAGGAATGTCCCCATAAAGGCTAATAAATGGGAAAACTTGTCATTTACTAGCTTAACTTGAGCATAAAGCATATTGGGCTATTAAAGAATTTAATTACAATTTAAAGGATGCTGGTGAGAAAAGATTATTGCAATTAAATGAGCTTGAAGAGATAATGAATGAATCTTATGAGAGTGCTAAGATTTACAAAGAAAAGATAAAAATGTGGTATAATTAAATGAGCTTGAAGAGATAAGAAATGAATCTTATGAAAGTGCTAAGATTTATAAAGAAAAGATAAATATGTGGCATGATCGGATGATTCTTACAAAAAATTTTAAGTCAGAGCAACAAGTTTTGCTATATAATGTAAGGTTCAGATTATTTCCACGTAAACTTAAGTCTAGCTGAATGGGCCCATTTGTTGTAATAAAATTTTATCCCTACGAAGTTGTGGATATCAAAAATCCTAAAAGTGATAAAATATTCAAAGTGAATGGTCACAGGCTGAAACCCTACCTTTTAAGGGATAAACTTAAATTGAATGATCTTATGCTTTTGGGTCAACCAAAATAAGCACTAGTTACATTGGTCTAACAACGTTAAATCAAACGCTTTGTGGGAGGCAACCCATAGTTAACTGTTGACAGCGACTTTATATATGCTTAAAAATACAATAATTTGATACTGCTGCTAGAAGATTTAAATCCCCGGCAACGACGCCAAAAACTTGACAACAGTTATAGATTTGATAAAGATGTGTACTTAATACTGCTGCTAAAAGATTTAATTCCTCAGCAACTGTACCAAAACTTAATTACAGTTATGGATTCGATAAAGATGGATGTATAAAATATTCAATAATTGCAAAGTCACACTTATCAACGCAAGTATACGTATCGCTCAAGTAATACAGGGCTCTAATGGAGTCCTGGATATCGATCCCACAGGGAGTAATATTAGAGGCTACGAACTAAGATTTAAAAAATTAATACTTAATTACAACAATATAGTTCAAATTACATATTTGTCACTAATAGGCAATTGAAATAAAAATGTAATTTTAATAAACTCTTAATTAACTAATTCTACTAATAAAGTTTCTAATGTGAAGTTCAAAATATAAGAAAAAATTCTTCTTGTCAAGAAATTTAAGTGAATGAATAAATTGAATCAGTTCAAATTGTATTGTGTCAAATAGGAGCATACCTATTTTTTACCCTTTGGACCAGGCATAAAGAACATTGACTAATCCTATGCTTGGCTACTGAATCTACGGCTAAGCTGGGAGGATACCGGCTCTCACTTCAGAGCTCCCACGTTCCCCTCGCTTAAGGGATAACATCTACGCTTCAACACCTAAACGATAGGACGAAATTGAGGATTTTAGTCTATCACTCTAAAATCTCTAATTCTACGCCCGATAATTTATTTACACCCAACTTTCAAGTACTTGACCTCCCTAAATCTTGGATGTAATTTTCACTTTAATTGTAATACTCAACATATTTTAACAAATCAATTGGCCAGATTAAAAGTAAATTAAGATTGAAGTTAAAAGATCATCATAACTTCTTTAACATTCTCATGACACAACTATATGAAATCACCATTTCACAAAATCTCAAGATAAGGAGAAAGACAGAGAAAACTACTTAGAACTCATGGCAGAACTCATGGAGAAGATACGAAAAAACTTAGAACTTATATATAAAAGCAAAGTCATACAACACTCATGGAGAAGATATGACAAAACTTGGAATTTATATATAAAAGCAAAGTCATACAAACTTTAATAAGTAAATAAAACTTGNCTTGGAATTTATATATAAAAGCAAAGTCATACAAATTTCAATAAGTAAATACCACTTATCTCTAGTTCCTTCACAAGGAAACTCCTCAAAGTTCCTCTGAATCTCTTCCTTTCTTTACAGCACACAGAATTCTCCTTTGAAGCGGTAAGGAGGAAGAAATCACTCACTTTCCTTCCACTCTTACAATCTCTTGAAGAATTCCTCACAATACTAACCCTAAATTACACTCTCTACACTCTAATGGACACCCCCCTCAGCCTCCAAATTATTTCTTTTAAAGTTGTAGAAGAGTTTTCATGAGTTGCCCAAGCGTCCCTTCAAAAATCGTCCACATTCAATGCATCTGTTGAGAGAACCGACGTGCTCTCCGTCGGCGGCCTCGATGGC
>JXCR01084772.1:45229-62052 GCA_002079205.1 Phalaenopsis hybrid cultivar | reverse complement strand
TATATATATATATATGCTAAAATGTTTTATCTTTTTAGAAAATAAAAAATTTTCTAAAAACTTGCAATTTATTTGTTTTCAAATCTACTTCAAATAAATATTATTTTGATTTGAAGAAAAATGATCATGTATATGAAGTTATATTAGGGAAGTAAATTTTGAATATAGAAATGAGTATAAGAGTTTAGTAAAACCTATAGTAATGAAGAAAAACTTAAAGTTAAAAGTATTTAGTGTGGAAATGATAAATGTTTTGTAACTATCTTTAGTAGGAGAAATTGTATTTTTGAAAAATATAGAAGAATTAGACTTTTATTTTCAAAACTTAAAACTCTTTTATTGAAAGTATTTTTCAAAACTATTATTATATTTTGAGATAAAGAAAATATATTAACTCTTTGAATTAGGAAAGGAAGTGTGTAACTCAAAATCATTAAAGGTCTATCCAAATATAGTAATCCTTGCCTAAAAAAAGAGAAAAAAAAGAGAAAGAAAAAAAAATTAAAAAAAAAGGCAAGTTGAAAAGGGGAGGAGAAGCTTGAGGATTAGTGTTTAATCAAAAATTGATTCCACATCTAATCTTTTTAAAGTATAAGACTTGAGAAACTCTTAAGCTTAAAGTTATAATATAGTAAGTAAAATTATGCCTAATAAAAAATTTTAAGTGGAGAAGATAGAATGCCTAAACTCTATATTTGGCGAATTTACAATATTTTTGAACTCTATAAGAACTCATATTTTCATGCTTCTTTAAATTAAAATTTTCTAAACTCTAAGTTGGTCTCATGTACTAATGTGTTTTCTTCTAAATTGGACTATTATATTTCTACATCAAAATTTTAGAATATCTAAAGAAACTCATATACATAATCTATTTATTTAATTTTTCAATGATTGGGTCACTTGAGGACAAGTAACATTTTAAGTTTGGGGGATTTTGATACACCTAAAATATATAGTCTTTATGTACACATTTTTATACCTATTTTTGAGATATTACGCTTTAATGAAAAGTATTTGTATATTTTTTTTAGGTACAATCAAATGGATGAAAAATGGTGAAATGAGTGAAAAACGATCAAATTTGGAGCAAAAATGAAGAAGGTGTAAAAATGAACTGTGGCGCCTAAGCGACCAAGACTGGCACTTACACACCAGTTAAATAGAGAGATTTGTGCTTAAGCACTAGGTGCCTTACTCTTAAGTGCCAGAAGTAGTTATTTGATGATTCATTAAATTTGGACAAATTTTTGAAGAGGTGCTTGAAGCAACCCTTAGTAAAAACGTGGGAAATAGTTAATGAACACAAAAATTCATTTAACTGGCATTTCAAAGGAGGCAACTTCTAGAAGATTCAATGAATGGGGACACATTTTGAAGAGACACCAAGACACCTCTTAGATTTTTATAAAAGAAGACTTGGATCATCCATGGAAGAGGTCAATCATCATTCATCCATTCAGACCGATCAGTGTCAACCACCACATACGATGCCGCCACAGCTCATCTTTTCTTTTTATTTTGAGTTGTATTTTATATTGTGAATGAAGGAAGAGATTCAAAGGAACCTTAAGACATTTGGTGGAGAGGAATTTAAGATAAGCTTTTTATCTTTGTGATTACATTTAGTTTTAATTTAGACTTCTTGTTTGTGAGCATGATTTCTACTTTCAAACTAAAGTGTGGTTGTGTTTTCTCCATGAATTCTGAGTAATTTTCTTTATCTTCCTTAAAATGTTAAATGATTAAGTATTAGAGGGAAGTTGTGTAAAGTATTAGACTTTAATGTTAGAAGAAGTTTTGATGATTTTAAACCTTATACAATTATTTACTTCTTGATTTGACCAATTAAGTTGTTAGAGCATATAATATCTGAAATGGTACCGTCTTAGTCAAGAAATGGTAAGAAACACATATGATTTCAAAGATAAGAATGTAGTTCATAAGTTTGAGTGCAAATATATAGGTAAATAAACTTTGAAGGGTGTAGAATTAAAGGACTTTAGAGTGACAGGCCAAAGCCACCAATTTGATTTATAGTCTTAGGTTTTGATATGAGATGTTAGCTCCTAAGTGGAGGAAGAAAAGGGAATTCAAAGGTAAGAGCTAGTATCTTCCATACCTAATCCGTCTTCAAGACTAATCAAACTATAGATTTGCCAATGTTCTTTATAACATCTCTAGTAAAGATAAAGAATTTTATTGCTCCTATTTGACACAAGACAATTAGAATACTTTCACAAAAGAATTTTATACTTGTTACTGATTCATGATAAGGAAAAAGATATTTTATTTATGTTTCCTTTATCTTGCAAATATCTAATTAAGTTAGTTAATTGTTTTCTTTAGTATCATTTATCAAAAATTACAAAAGAATTGAACTTTCATTCCTATTTAGTATCAAGAGTTTAAGTAACAATATTTTGCTATGTAAAATTTTGTTATCTAATTTCTCTTATTTTATAAAGTGCAAATTGTATTTTCCCTTTAGGTTCAATATTCAGGGCTTAATAAAAAAAGTCCTATATTACTTGATAACGATACGTATACTTGTGTAGTATCTCATATTTAAATATTATATCTGTATTCTTATTTTTTTGACGTCAAGATCTTACCTAGCTTGGTATCAAGTTTTTGACATTTTACTAAAGTAAGAATTAATACTAAGGAAACTAAAAATATAATCGCTTACATCGTATTAGCATCTATATAGAGAATCATATCGAGAACCACACTTAACTTTGGTTAGAGCCATCACGATCCTCCAATGGGAAGTGCAAATAGATAGGGAGATAAGTCTTGATGGGTGTAGAATTGATGTTTCTAAGATAACAGGCTAGATTCTTTTATCAATTCAATCGTGAATTTGGAGGGTCCCTAGTAAATTCGATAGAGAGTTCACAGTGGGTAATCAAGAAGTGGGCAAGAATCTACTCAACACTACTACACAAGCTGGTATAAACTTTAAGCTAGCTGATGTTCTTTGCATGGACTGAGAGGGGGTACAGAACAGGAATGCTCCTATTTTTCACAATACATCGTTTTATATTTTTAATAATTCAAATCCTACACTGATTAAGATCTCTTTGCAAGGGGAAAGATCTTTTGTTAACATTCAAACTCTTTTATACTTTATTATTCATTTAAACCTTATTTTTGCTTTCTACTTAAATATAGATTGCATATAAATTTAGTTTTAATCCTTTGAAATTATTTCGACACCATTCTCCTATCATTTTTATCGGAAATTTTGATATAACTTTTTCTAAGCCATTATTAAAAAGTTACAACATCCTGCTACACCAAAAAAATGTGCAATTATATATATATAATATGCTAAAATTTGGTGATATTGCACTTTAAAGAATGGCATTTTCATGTTTTATTGCATGTATATTGATTTTAGGCATTTAGAGCAAAAAGGAGCAAATATGAAGAAATTTGGAGTCAAAATGCGGATTTTCAACATGCTGGCACTAAAGGAGCCATATTACAAAGAAGAGGAGCCAGAGGCATCATAATCCAAAGAGGAGCACTGAACACCAGTAAACAGGCACAAGAGGCACCAAAATAGGCGCCAATAATGGATTTGGATGAAGTTTTGGCGGTTATTAAATATATTTGAGATGTTATAGAAGGCTCCAAGTAATTCAAACACCCCATGGAGTGGTTAAATGCATCTAGACAGTTAGAGAAGACTCTTGAATGAATAGATATGTCTTTTGGATGAAGGAATTTGTCACTCGACATGAAGAGGTGTGTCTCTTGAGAAAGGATTAATGTGTTATACCAGTTGTGAAATGAGTTTGTTGTGAGTATTCTGCATTGTGGTTTCTGATTCATCACTTGATGAAGTTATTGCCTACATTACTAATAGAAGGGAAGTATGGAAAATCAAGAATAATCACAAGGTAAATTTTTCCACTTATATGTTGAATGCACAATCTAAAGTGTGGCATTATTTTATTTCTGCAAAACTACTTTCATCGAATCACCTTAGTAAAGTAACTAAAGAAAGAGCAGTTTTAATTTTTTTCATACAGCAAATGAAGGTTATCCTGCCCTGATTTTTACCTTATATGAACAATCAGGAGTAGAGTTAGATAAAGATGAAGAAATGTTACAACCACTTAAAAAAATTAGGAAACCCACTGTTCACAAATTTGAATCATTTGTTGGATCTAGAACTACAAGTGGAGGTAGTGATAGACCTTCTACATCAGTTGCAGGATCATCTACTTCTAGTACTTAATCACTTGAGAATATTATGGAACAGTTAATTATTCAGCAAGCAGATATAGTGACAATGCAGAATAGAATAGGTAGTTTGGAAGCAAGAATACTCATAATGATGAATATAATCAGAAAAGAGTTCAACATGATATTATTTATTAAGAGGCTATGGTTAGATATTTAAGGGGCGACTATACTATAGAATTTCCTTCATGCCCCAGTTTTATGTCTTTTGTACAAGAAAACATTCAAGACTTTGAAGATGAAGAGGAAGAAGAAGGGGAGGAAGACGATTACTGATGAGTTGTTGGGTTGTTATTTGTTTTCATTAGTTTTATTTTGTTTCATTTTTTTGTTGTTGTTATGATCTGAACTTTGATATGTATTGTAAGTGTTATTATTGAACTTGTTTACGTGAAGATGTAAATTGTTAGTTTTTATTTTAGTATTGTTTGTTTCTTTAATTTATTGCTTATGTTTGAAATTCGCCTTCTCTTAGCAAATCCCGCTGATATATCATATTTCATTTAATGATTTAAATCATGTACTTTTTAAATTAGTACCTGCAATGTGTCAAAGTCAAGTTTCATGTTCAAAACCCTCTACAGGTCAGTCTTATTTTTATGTAATTATTGTTTTCTTTCCACTTACATTTTTTGTACTGAATGCTTTACTTATTTAAAAAAAAATCTAAGTTTGAGGGAAAGAAATATTTCTTTAGAAGAAGTAAAAAAAAAAATTTATTTTTCCACAATTAGCTATATTTTTAAAAGTTAATTTAGCATGACCTTTGGTATTAGAGGCTAGCTTTAGATAACTATATTTTTCTTTTAAATATTATAGTAAATTTAAGTAAAAATCTTTAATAATGAAGGTCAATTCTAGAGTTAAGATATTTAGTATGAAAGGATAAGACTATGGTTTTTCTATTTAAGGAAAAGAAAATTATATTTTTGAAGTATTAAGAATCTCGGAGTTTCATATAAGAAAAAAATGAGACTATGAAAAATCTTCAAAGCTGATATGAATTTATAAAGTGAAGGAAGGTAATAAATTTTTAACTTCAAGAAGAGGATAGTGAAGCTCAAAATTATTAAAGGCTATCCAGATATAGTAATCCTCACATGAAAAGGAAAAGAAAAGAAAGGATTGAAAAAGATCCTAAAATAAAAAGAAAAAAAAGGAAAAGAAAAGAAAAATATGTGAGGAGAAGCTTAAGAAGATGCCTAATCAAAAATTGGCTTCACTTGAATCAACTTGAGAAAAAAAGCTTTCATACATTTTCTAAACTTGAATTTGAGTATTACCATCCTTACTAATAAGGTTCTCATAAAATTCTTTTTCATTAGGACATTCTAGGTGTCTTTGTTCCGAAAAATTACAAATCTTCTTGAAATGAATAGAAAATCAGAAATCTTAGACTTAACTACTAGGCGTTCTTATACTTTTAGTTTTAACCTAAGTTAATTAAATTTTTTCTTAAGTTATACTATTATATTTATTAAACCAAACTATAAAAATTTATAAGTTAAAATCTCTACAATAAGTCATATTTTTATGTAGTAAAAGAGTTACTTGAGGACAAGTAAAGTTTAAGTTTGAGGGATTTTGATATACCAAAAAAAGTGCAATTTTATGTATATATTTTATGCTTAAATTTAGTGATATTGCACTTTAAAGAAAGTTATTTTCATATTTTATTGCAGGTATAATTATTTTAGGCATTTGGAGCAAAAAGGAGCAAAAACAAAGAAATTTGAAGTCAAAATGCGGATTTTCAGCATACTGGCGTAGGGGGCGCCATAACTAGCTCCAGAGGTGCCAAATACAGAGAAGAGGTGTTAGATGGGCCAAAATCAAGAAAAGAGCACTAAACTCCAGTAAACAGGCGCTAGAAGCACAATAATAGGTGTTAGAGGCACCATAGATAGATTTGGACGAATTTTTAGTGGTAACTGACTATTTTTAAGATGTTCTAGAAGGCTCCAAGTAATTCAAATGCCTCATGGAGTAGTTCAATGCATCTAGATAGTTGGTGAAGGCTCTTGAAATAAATGATATGTCTTTTTGATGAAGGTATTTGACTCTTGGTGTGAAGAGGTGTGTCTCTTGTGATTGTAAAGAGAGAAAATCTTTAAAGGAAACTTCAAAGGACTTTCTTGAGGTGGAGTGTGAGATAAGTTTTTTTCTTTCTTTTCTTTATTTTGTAAACTTGTTCTTATATATATAATACATGTTTTGTTGTATATTTTTTGTCCTTCTCCCTACAATGAGATATGATTTTGTGAAGAATTAATATTATTGTGTAGGGTTTTAAATATCAATAAATTCTGATGATTCTAAATCTAATTTTCTTTTACTTTTCAAACTGGTCAGTTTAAATGTTAAAATTTGTTGAGAAACATAAGATCCAAAAGGGTTATGCTTTCTACAACAAAGTGAGAGTCACATTCCATTTTATGGATGAGAATGTAGTCCATTGGGTTGAGTACAAATAAATAAGGAAATATATTTTTATGGGCATAGAATTCGAGATTTTAGGGTGACAGACTAAAATCCCCAATTTTTTCTAGTTCTTTAGAAACTAATGCGAGATGTTAGCTCCCATACGTGGGGAAGTGAGAGCTCTGGACTGAGAGTCAATATCCTCCTAGCCTAACCACGAATTTAAGGACCAAACTCTGGATTAGCCAATGTTTTTTATGCAGTCAATAGAGGATAAAGAATAGCATTTCTTCTATTTAGCAGAATACAATTTTATATAATTTTAAATGATTTTAATTAATTCACTAATGATAAACTCATTGTAAAGGGAAATGATGCTTTCTTAAATTTAAACTCTTTGTTATAAAGCTTTGTTTAGTCTTAGTAAAATTAACTTTGAAGTTTAGAAGATAGCTTAATTAATTTAATTCGTTTAGCTACATTTCATTAGCATATATTAAATTTACTTTTGACTTTTTTCTTAAGTTTTAATAGGTTAAGTATTGTTTTCTACATTATAACTATAAGAATTTTCACCTCCTGTAGGATCGATACTTAAGACTCCATTAGAGCTCTTTATTACTTGAGTGATATGTATACTTGTGTAATTACTAGATTTGGGAGCTTAAAGATTTTCAAATATAAAACTATTTATACTGAAGTGATCTTTATTGTGATTGATCTACATGTTTGCTAATTGTGTCATCGTGTGTGTTGTAGTATTGAAAGGTACTTACAGCACATACATAAACCCTGTATCACATCCTTATGGGTTTGGTACTAGAGTTTTTAAAGAAATTCAAAATTTACTTTAAACGATACGTATACTTGTGTTGTACCCCTAATGTGGAGGATTGTTACTTTCTTTTCTAAATCATTTTATTCATTCACACTAGCCGCTAAATATTATTTTGGTCAAGTTTTTGGCAATTTTTTTGAAAATAAATAAATGTGTAATTGCAGGTCGAGTCAGGGAGCTTGCCAGACAGTGCCCAGGATGTCAAAAAGAGTAGATTTTTTCCCAAAAGTCAAAGAGAGCATGTCATCTCCGTGTCTACTATGTAAACTCCTGCACTAGAATCGATTTAAGCAAAAAACTTGATGCTAGAATTCTAGTGCACCCGTGTCTAGATCCAGAAACTCCATGCTACCCGTTCAACACTTAGATGTTAGACAACGACTCAAGGTAGTTTTTGAAATTTTTATGAGGAGTCTAACTAGATGAAAGATTTAAGAAGTTGTTTCTCAAAGAGGGAGCGAGGGAGATGCAATGAAGAATAGGAGGGCTTACTACTACTCTTCTTCCATGCTTAGAGACTAAGTTTACCTAGCGTGAGTGTGTAAATTTTTATGAGATTTTAGGATATAAGTGTAAGGGATTCTTGTATATGTACATAGGATATCAAATCAAGGAAAATTCATTGTAAGGAGAAGAGTGTGACAATGAGAACCAACTCTAGTTAGTGTTTTCTTTTCTTGTAAACACTAATATTATGTTTTTTATTGATTTCATTTTATTTTCTTAAAACATCTTTAACATATAATGCTTTCATGCTTATGTGCTTTAGAAATGTGATGAATCATATTTTGTCAATGAGATTTACTTAGATTATTCATTGATTTTATGGAATGTTGATGTGTTATCTTTTAAAACTTGATTTACTTCTGCATGGCTATTTGGAATGTTAAAAGTACTTGTGATCTAGGACTTCTGACCATTAAATTGAAGAAAAAGTAGGTTAACACTGAAACACCTAGTGGAATAGACATATTGATTTTGGGAGATTGCAATCTAATTAGAGATTAGAGTATACCTGAGATCCTTTGTACGATTAAGAAATCTTAAGTATAATATGAGACTCTAACGCTTCTTATAGCTAGGAATAGTGTAAGGAGTAGTTACCCTGATTGTCATCATAAAGTTAGGAAACTCATTGGACAAATATTGAGGATTCATATCAAGCAAATCACAGGAGTATAATTGTATTTTATATAATAAAAGTCCCAATATCATTCAGTAGTATTTCACTATTGAAAAATTAGAATTAGACACTTTAAATTTTACAAAACTTCTTATTCAAACTAAACTTTGGAATAGTAAACTAAAACATTTTGATTATTTAGAAATTAGTTTGGTTACTAGTGGATGGATAAATGGAACCAAATTCATATAATACTTCAGTGACACATTGATTTTGATGATTAATGTGTGCTTCATACCATCGTAGCACCAGGTTTTTGGCATTTTTGCGGGGACAAACTCGGGTCACCTACATAATAGGCGAAAATACTCTTCACTATACTACATCACATTTAAGCAAAAAGCAATCTAACCATAGTTGGTTTTCATTCAATTACACTGCAATCCTTTTTTTACAACGAATCTTTTCTTGATTTGACCTCCACATAGAAGCATTAGACTCCTCTGCACTTACTCTAAGTAGACTTAAGCTTTAAGGGTGAATTAACATAAGTGTCTAATTGATAGATCAAGAAAATTCTTGAGAAAAATGTTAATACTAGTAGGAGAGATTGGTCTACATCATATCAAATCTCTTGTATGGAAGTGAATTAAAGCTAAGATTTATTATAAGAGGAAAGTTAGAGGTGGAAAAAAAGTACTCATTTCTGATTTGATTTTTCTTAATTTATGTAAACATTTATAATAGATTTCAATAAAATTTGCTTTGTTTTCTTCAATCATGCGTAGTAATTTAGTGTTTTTAAACTTCTGTGGTTTGGAAATGTGATAAATCATATTCTATCCATGAGATTTCTTTAGAATATTCAGTGATTTTGCTGCGTGATAATGTCTTAAATTTTTTAACCTAATTTACTTTTGAATTTGTCAACAGAAAAGTTAAGACTCATGTGATGTATGACATCTAATCATTGATTAGAAGAACAAATAGGTTAACATTCAATCACTTAGTGGAATGTGAATATTATCATTAGAGATTGTAAACTGATAGGAAACTAGATGATTCATGAGATTCTTTTAAAACTTGAGCAAACTTAACCATACTTACTCATTTAGTAAACAGTTAGAAATTGTGGATCACAAAGACTTTTAAAATTTCAACTAATCAATTTTAATGTAAATTAAGTTTAAAAAGTTAACACCTCAATAAGCAATGAAATCACTAAATAGGCTGGTTTTAGATGGTTTATTGATGGTTTATTGGAAGTATATTTTTTAACATATTCCCAATAATTAAAGTTGTAACTATCGAGAAAAAATAATTTCAGACAATATTTAAGGTCTACCAACTGTCTATATTTTTGTCAGATTATTGTAAATTATAAACTGACAGGCAGAAGTTGTTAAAAATCCATGCATCAATTTTCTGTGTTAGAAATCGATGGTCATATCATCGTAACTAGAAGTTATAGACATTGTTTATTGAGTAATTAATAATCAATTTTTTTATTACCACATGCATGCTTTCAGAAAGTAATATATTGAATTTATGCCAAAATGTTTCAATTCTACTGCCAACTCGCGCTCATGCTTTAGAACCAGTGCACGCCTCCCTTGATACAATTTTTGCTATGATGCACCACTTTTTTTTATTTCTTACAACCAAACTGATGGTGATCCCAATTAAATCCTTCCTCTAAGTTTTTTATATAATTGAAACCTTTTGTTTTTGCATTTTCATTTTATGTGATTTAGGGAAATTTTAATTTGCAATTAGGATTTCTATATTTTTCATGTTTACTTTGATGCATGCATTCTCAAGGCTTCAATCTGAGCTATTTCTTTATTTAACAGTAGATTTTTAAGAGAAACATACACATATAGCACACACTTCTTAGGTATTTGCATATCTCACATCTAAAATTTTATATTTATATGCATAACACTCAATTCCTATATGTTTACATATCTAACACCTACAAAAACAACAAGCTTTTATCCCACTAATTAAAGTGGTGTTTGGTTGTAGGTTAGATTTACATTAAATAGGATTTAAGAAATCTAGTAAATGAAGATTTATGATATTGTGATGGGCGAGATCAATAGCCAAAATGACGATGGAGTAAATTCTTAAATCCTTCCCACGATCAAATTTAATAAATTTGAATTTATGTTGAAGAAAAGATGAATAATTTTGATCTAAAGTTGAATTGGATTTCATTCTCTTTTTTTCTTTTTGATATACATTAAATCCACACATTAAGTGGCAACTATCGAAAGTCTAAGTGCCTTAAGCATACATATTGATTGGTTGAAGTGGAGGATGTTATTAATAGAATTTAAGTTGGTTGGTTGATACAGAGGAATGCATCTAGCCAAAAGTAACACTAATAAAAGATTAAATTGCCCAAGAATATAAAAGATAAAATTACCAAGAAATTAGGCACCAACTTCTTATCACACTTAAAACATAACCCCTATGATTGCTCCACCATCCAAACTTGCTTTCTGCTTACCAGTCAAGTAAGATTTGACTTATTTCATTAAATTTTATTTCTTAGAGTGAAATTTAACACCTAAATTTCATAAACACATTTATGTTTAATTGATCTATATATATATATATATTGATTGCACTTTATGATTTGTTGATTTTTAAGATGGTTCAAGTTATCTATGGATATTCATACATCAAGGTCGTAGATGTATAATAGAATTTATCCATAAAGAAAAGTAATAATAAAAGTGTTCTTGAATAGTGCCAAGACTTCCATGAAAGTCATCTGATGTACCTATCTCAGGGTAGGTTTCAGTGTCCATGTTTGAAACACAGAAATACAACACACATAATGATGGATGGAGTTAAATATAATTTAAATGGCCAGGGATTTAAATCTTATTATTAGATTTGGCCTTCATATGGTGAGATTGACCCTATAATATGTAGGTATGCTCCCTTGATGAGCTATGATACACAACCTAAATTTCAATCCAATTGATTTGAGGAAATGGTACTTAATGGGATGAGACATTATCATTTGAGTCAAGTAGAGGAAGAGACACCAAACCATGAAGCTTGGGAATTTTATGATTTACTAAATCCAACTCAAAGACCACTATGGAAGGGTAGCACATCCCATTCTAAATTTTTTGCACCTTTTAGCATACTTACAATTAAGGTTGAATTTAACATGCCATGAGAGTGCTTCGATCTTTTTGCATGATTGTTGAAAGAGAAAATTTTATAGAAAAATTTAACTCTAGAAGAATTATACAAGATAAAAAAGCTGGTATCCAAGTTAAGGATAAAAGCAGAGAATATTGATTATTGTTTGAACAAATGTACACTGTTTTACAAGTTTAGTGAAATAAAGACTCAGTAGATGCTATTACTCAAATGATAGATTAAAAAATTAACATGCAAAATGAAGTGCTATACAAGTGACTCTTTTATGTTTCTCTTATTCCACATCCTAAGAGGCTATTTTTTTCTATGTGTGAAGCTCCATATGATGAAGAATTTTAGCAGATCAGGAGAAATCAACTCAATGAGTCATCCTACAGATGGAGAGGTGTTAAAATAGTTTGATCACACATATCTTGAATTCATTACTGAGGCACATAGTATGTGGCTTGGTTTATACTATGATGATATCTCACCGTAGAGTCAGACTGTGTCACCCGACTCTTTTTAACCTTTGATTATTACACTGTACAATCTATCACTTGAGATGTACATGACCAAGCCATTCTTCTTTCTAATACTGACTATACCAGGTCCCAGTAGCACTAAAGGTAGGATTGATATATGCTTACAGTTGTTGATAGATGAATTGCGAATTCTTTGGAAAAGAGGTGTCACGACATATGATGTTTTGATCAAACATAACTTTTACTGAAAATAGTGTTAATAAGGATAATAAGTGAATTTTCTATGTATGACATGTTATTTGGGCAGAGCATTGTAGGAAAGTTGGCTTACCCATATCATATAAATTCATCTAAGACATTTACGCTTCAAAATGATAAAAAGAATTCATGGTTTTATTATCATCATATGCTCTTAAATGTCAAACATCCATTCAAGTGAAATAAAATTGCATTCAGAATAAATAAAATTGACAAATCAAAGCCACCAACAAGAGTACCTGAGGAAACTTTATTCTATATTGTTAATAAAATTCCAAATATTATAGTTAGTCTAGAGCTTTCTTCACATCATCCATCAGGCTTTGATGTAACTAATAATTGGACAAAAAAGTTTATTTTTAGGATCTGCCTTACTGGAAAGAAAAAATGATCAGACATAATCATGATGTCATACACATGGAGAAATTTTTTTTGATAATATGTTCAACTTTGTGATAAATGTAAAGGGAAAAACTAAGGATAATGTGAATGTCATACTAGATATAAAGGAGATTTAAAGAAGGTGGGAATTAGAGATCCAAGAAGCTATTCTTGGCAAGATTATGAAGCCAAATAAAAATGCTTTGTTACTTTGGTGCAACATAATTCAATTGGTGAGTGGCTTCAATCATTGAAATTTCTGAGTGGATATGCTTCAAATTTGAGCTATTGTGTTGTTCTTGAGGTAGGAAATTTATTTGGAATGAAATGTCATGACTTCATATTTTCCTACAAAATGTGATGTCAACTGCATTTATCTATTTCTTGAGTGAAATCAGTGTGTTATTGTAGAACACTATGTGCATCTCATTTCAAACTCGATAGTGTATGAAATTTTGAAGAAAATATTCCATTAATAATTTACAAGCATAAAGGAATATTACTGCCTAGTTTTTTTTTTGAATAAATGGTGCATATGAGTACATCTACCACACAAGGCATTAGTTGGAGGTCCAGTACAATATCATTGGATGTATCTGTTTGAGAGGTACATAGTAATCCATGTGCATTATGCAGCTACTACTTCATAAATAATAATTTCAAATAGTGCTAAATAAAAATTTATTTACAAATTTTTGAATAAATTAAAAAAAAATTGTAAAGAATAAAATGTCATCAGAAGGATCAATATGTTAGACATATTTACTAAAGAAGACTACCACTTTCTACTCCTACTATTCGAGCAAGAAGAATCCATGAAAGAGTCATCGGGTGTGGTGCCTCTCTCGACACTTTCAATTTTCTAGCAATTTGGTGGAGCACCAAAGTGGTGCACATCAAGTTATGTCAATGAATAGGAACTTCAAACAATGACACTTTGTATTCTTCTCAATTGCAACGAAGTTCAACCTTTTATTACATATGACATATTTTATTAAAAGTTGTTCACCCTTTTTTGTGGAAATATCATGATGAGCTAATTGCTAAAATTCTTAATGTATGAACAATTTATTCAAAAATTTGCTAAATCTAGTTGAAGATGACATCTCTAAATAGGAGATAAAGAATAATTTCACGTAGTGGTTTACAACACATGTAAGTTAGAATTTGAAAAATTTGTTACTCATCTTACACGTATATTTTTTGGTATCTCTAATGAAACATGGTTTTTTTATGAATGAATAGATTCATAATTGGAATAGTGGAGTAATGGATCATGGCTTAACAGATTTTTCTTAAGGACCTATGTGCATCGTGAAAACTTGGACAATTTACGATGTGAATGACTACAGGGTTCATATGAGATCTAATCAGAAAGAAGTAAACTTATAATTTGGATGTTTCGGTTAAAGAAAATAATGTATTAAATGATGAGATAGATTATTATGATATTCTCAAAGAAGTTGTTGAACCTTCTTATCCTTGCTTCACTGGAGGGAGCATATTTATGTTCAACTTTAATTAGTTCAATCCTATTTCTAATTGGGAACAAGGGTAAACCAACCATATAATATCATAGAAGTAAAAGTGAATAGAATTTATACTAAATTTGATCCTTTATTTCTAGCAATACAAGCAAGTTAGATATATTATCATTCATATTCCCATAAAGCAAGAGATAGAGTTGACTGGGCAATAATCATAATGGGTAAACCTAGAACAACTATTGATATTTAGAAATCAATTAAAACCACTCATCAAGAAATAGAAATGACAAATTTATGAATTTCAGTCAATATAATCCATGAAGAGTTCAATTTAGAAAGTTCTAGTGGCAAACACGAGGAAACGATTATCAATGAGTATGACTTTGATGATGCTCTTGAAAAAAAAATTAGCATCATCAGCATCTAGTGACTCATCAAACGAGGTTAACAATAATATGTAAGTTAATCCAACTGCATACTTTTGTTTTTCTTAGTTTCATTAGTTTGTAGATTACACTTGACAATTTTTCTTTCTGTTTACTATACACTTTTACTTTTTTCAATTTAATAATTTGTAGATTGCATGCATTTTACACATTCCTTTTCGTGTACTGCATCATTTTGTATTTAGCTTCAGTAGTCTAAGTTTCTATGTAGTTTACAAATTCACTTTACATTTATTAAGTATTTTTATAATCTTAGCTTTATTGGTTTGTAGATTGCACTTCATTGTTACGGTTTCTATTTACTTACATTACTTAATTATTATTTTCTTTTTGCGAATAACTTTTGGAGGGAGGGATGGTCTCTCACTTATTGTGGGATGTGGTACCTTGGATTATTATAGGAAGTAGAATTCCTTTAGCAAACAAGGCTATAGATGTGATTTTGAAGATGCGAGCACTCACACCACACCACCACTGCTAACACTTTTAGCACAAACTCTTGTTGACACCTCCACTACCACCACACCAGCACCACCCCCTACTACATCTACCACACCAGCATTGCCACCAACTGTAACTGCTATACCAATACCACCACTAGCTATGACTTCCACTCAAGCACCATTACCAACTACTGTTGATGTGTTTTCCAGTTTGAGCACCAAATATAGTAATTTTTAGCTCAAGGCAGTGGGGAATGTGTAAGTTTTTTTCAGATAGTAACAGTAGTGCTTTATTTTTTTAATTTAATAGAGAACTAATGATATGTTCTTCTAGTTTTTTCTCCCCCAACAAAATCCATCCATTCCATTAGAGACATTAAGAAGCAAGTTTGACTATCTGTACTTCTCATGGAGAGAGACTCCGATCCTAGTTTAAGAAATGTGGTTTCAGGAGTTCAATGTATATACATTAAACAAATTTTTCTTCAATTATATATTTAGGTTTATTAATATAATACTTCTACTTCATTTTGTCAAAATAATGGTTCAACCATCTAAGGAGGAGGCTCACTTTTGAAGAAAATTTGAGTGAAAGGGGACCGATCATCTTCGTAATATGTTCAGCGACATACAAAAAATGTGTCAGTGCTCCTTATGGCTCAATGATGATGTTTTTGCCTCGCTGTGTAGGTTATAAGATTCTCCTAAATACTGAAAGAAAAGTGAGCATGCTAAACTGAATTTTTGCACTTACTGCAGAGGCACACAGTAGTAGGGCACCCACATGCAAAGCATTAAAGGATATTGATAAATTTAAGTTTTGCATTAAATTTTATTAAACATTAAATATATGCTAATTTTTTAATTACTTTGACAGTCTATAAAGTTGGGATAGGAGCGATCTATAACTGTGTTACACAAGCACACTCATTAGTGGCAGTCAGAGCAGTCTTAGGTAGATAACAGATCTGAGGCGACCCAAATAATTTACACAATTAATTAGTACATAATTAAAATAACTATTAAAGTTTTTCTAACATCCAACTTTCATTAATTAATTTCTTTAATGGGAATTCTTCTAGAAGAAGAAGGAGAGCTGATCCCAGCAGTCGAGGGGTATTACAATCAAAGAACAAAACCTACTTGACTACCACTTGTGGAGGGAGGTTGCTAGAGGAAAGAAAAGGGGTTGGGTCTACTTATTAGGGTCTCAGGCATTAGCCTATAATGCTCATCTCCAGCTCATTTGTTCATTGACTTCTATATCCCATGTGGAGGAGCTTTGTAAACTTGTTTTTGTGTTTAATTATGATATTAAACCAAATTTGTTATTGAGGTTTATGTCTAGGTCTCCACCAAGCTAGCCCAAATGGGATTTGAAATAGATTTGAAGATAAAGGCAGAGTTTGATGTGATAATACGTCATGCATAGTAGAGAAAAAAGAGGCTACCAGCTGCCAATATTTTTCTCTTGAAAATTCTTTATTTTGGATTTAATTATATATATATATATATATAT